>JABUQX010109839.1:60000-63029 GCA_015478945.1 Trachelipus rathkii
TAGTTTTTACTCCACAGCGCATCTGGAGCATATATGAGCCAAAATTGTTTGGTTTATTAGAGGTAATTCGAATGTACTTGTCGTCGGAAAAAATACGAAAAATTAATTATTCGATTGACTTGAGCATGTTTGAGGAGGTCCAAATGGATGGTGTGTGACACGTTTAGAGGCCATCTGGAACTATTTATTATTATTATTATTATTATTATTATTATTATTATTATTATTATTATTATTATTATTATTATTATTATTATTATTATTATTATTATTATTATTATTATTATTATTATTATTATTATTATTATTATTATTATATGTTTAGAATTGCAGCCTCCGACCGTATTGCAGAGGCCACCCTCCGAAGGCAAGCTTCACAGGTTTTAAGGAACGCGTGTAGACAACTTTAAGTTTCTTAGCGTTACTGTTGTTAAGTCTTAAGTCCACGTATATAATGGGCAATGAATTTAAGTTACTTAGAGGCTATGCCTGTAAAATAATAGAATTTCTAATAGCATTTCTACTAAAAAGATGTTATTTTATAAACTTGCTTAGAGAAGGAAATTGAAAGTTTTAGATAAAAGTTAAATGACTACTCCGGCCTCAAGTATCCGGCCTCAGCCAGGAACAAAATTTTTGGATCGGATCACACGCCCTGTTCACATTTATGGCCGGAGTTAAGACGCTAAAGTCGCAATAATATAATAGGTATATATATATATATATATATATATATATTATATATATATATATATATATAATTATATATATATATAATATATATATATATATATAGTATATATATATATATATATATATATATATATATATATATATATATATATATATATATATATATATATATATATATATATATTATATATATATATAAAATATATAACAGGGCGTACAAAAAAAAAAATTTTCGTTTTTTTTTTTGAAAATATATATACCGTTTATATATATATAATATATATACTATATATATATATATATTATATATTAATATAATATAATATATATATATATATATATATATATATATATATATATATATTATATATATATATATATATATAGTATATATATATATATATATATATATATATATGACAACTGCTATATAAATCTCACTTTGGAAAATTTCGGGGGGGTTCTGACCCCCAAACCCCCCCCACCGTATACTATATATAAATATAAATACATATATATATACTATATAATATATACTCCTATATATATAAACGAATATGTTTTATTAGATTTTCTCCAAGAATGCAATATAATAAAACATGAGAGTTATGTGAGATATGTCAAATATATTGTTGCGTAAAAAAAATAAATAACAAATACTATTTTAGATGCAATAAGTGCAAAAAATCTCAGATCACCCACTCTTCGGCAATGACGATTTGGGTCAGCCTCTAGAAGAGCCACAATCCATATCTCAAAAAACTACAACACCGCTACCGTGGAAATAGGATACATTGCTTGGTAATGACTGGGTTCCATATTTTATGCGGAAAATGTTAAAAAAAAAAAAAAAAAAAAAAATTTTATTCTCAAAAATTAAAAAAACATACAGCGAAAAGGAAATACATTTTTGGTAATCCTCGTAAAATTTTGGATAGTGAAAAAAGATAAAAAAAATAAAAAAATAAAAAAAAATTATTGTTAATAATTATAGTAATATGAGTAGAAAGCCTATTTAGAGACTTTTTATACGTTACTCGTTAAAATAAATAGACTTTCTATTAAATTTTGCGTTTTTTTTTAACTAAGAATACCCCAAGCGGTATACCGCACCGATGGCAGGAGTCGGGTCTCTCGGCCTCCGGCGCGAACTACGGGGTTAGGACTAATTCCCCCCCTCCGCGGAGGGTCTCCGGAACCCCCGCTCTTTGGTATTTGGGTGTCGCGGGGGTTCCTCCGCCCCTCCCCTACGGGGTATGGAAAACGTCCCCCCCCTGTGTTCCCCGTCGGCTCGAGCCCCCTACATTGCCGTGTAATACCTTTACATAGTTTACCCTACTAAAAAATTCGCAACCCCCCCCAAAAAAAAATTAGCTTTTTTGTTTACATTTTTCCTATATCCAAAATTTTACAGAGGATTCCAAAAAATATATTTCATTCCCTGTAGCTTTTGTAGTTTTTCGAGATATGATTTTTTTTTTTTTTTTTTTTTTTTTTTTTATATATACAGTTTCCTCGGTAAAATTTTGCCAAGGATTCCAGCAATGTATTCCTTTTCCGGTAGCTGTTGTAGTTTTTGAGATATGGTATTGTGGCGGGCTTCTTCCGTAAAAAAAGGGGAAGGGGGGGGGGGTAGAGGCTGGCCTATAACTTGTTACAATAGGTGAAATAGAATTGATAATAATTATCCATATTAAGTTTGGTTACGTTAGTAAGGTTATGTTACGTTAAGTAAGGTTAATTTTAAGTACGTACGGTAGCCATTAAATATAACACTTTTGTTTAATATTTTTAAAGGTGTGAAGCTCTTTTATTACTACAGTTTTATTTTGACAAACAAATTTTTTATTTTTATTTTTCTCAAAGTGTTCGGATTATGCATGTCGATATGGGATATGGACAAGGATAAAAGACATGAATATATATATATATATATATATATATATATATATATATATATAATATATATTAATTCATATATATAGACTAATATATATAGATGGTAGTATATAAATAGGATGAGGTGAGACTGGAGGTAGGTATGTTTGATATATAATTAGTTTTACTGTCTTATAGTAATAGTAAGAAATACATAACAATTTATATAAAAAAATATTTGACTTGATAATCAAATTAGATCACGATATGAGCTTTAGGAGGGTGACTGTATTATGAAGGCAGCCTTTTGATTTACTGATTGTACTTTGATTTTACTGCTTTATAGGTAGTATGAGTAAAAATTAACTCAATTATAATAAAAAATATGATACTGAATATATATATATAATATATAATTGATCATGTATATATATATATATAATATAAGGGTCGACAAA
>JABUQX010109840.1:0-2500 GCA_015478945.1 Trachelipus rathkii
ATATTAGACTTTCTTATGAAAAGGTTATGTTATTAGTATTTTTTTTTCTTCAAGAATCTACCGTAACTCAAGTGACCAATTTTTTGGAAATTTCAAATAAAACCACTGTAGATTGGTTTTCCTTTTGTAGGGAAATTTGCATTAGCGAAAATATTTTAAATTCTTCAAAATTTAGGGTTTGACCGACGCATCGGATGCGTGCGGTACGGTGCGGTGCCGGTTTTTGAAAACACTAGAGGTGGTCTGATGTGGAGAGCGGAGTGTTTGTTATTGAAACAGAGATGACGAGAATGATTCGTGGTGGGGGGGGATCCACTCTGGTTGCGGATGCGGGTGCGGTTTGCCGAAAATTCCGCGATCAGCAAAACCCTATTTCAAATCGATTAGCCTTGATTTATACTGTTCTTCTAATATTACCAATAATATATATAATATATTATATATATATATAATATATATATATATATATATAATATATTATATAATATATATATAATATATATAATATATATTATATATATATGAGCCGTATACATCAAAATTTCTTAATCAAACCTGCATCGACCGACCGAAATACTCCATGGAGACTCGATCGTTTGCCCATATGGCATAGTATCATTTTCATTTGAGTTTTGTCCGTGATGATAACCCACTCGATACCAAGGACATTAGTTTCAAGGAAAGTTTTGCAATATATAAATATTACTTTAGTGCATTTGCCCTTAAATGCGTTCGAATATGCTTTATTATTATTATTATTATTATTATTTATTATTATTTATTATTATTTATTATTATTATTATTATTATTATTATTATATTATTATTATTATTATTATTATTATTATTATTATTATTATTATTATTATTATTATTATTATTATTATTATTATTATTATTATTATTATTATTATTATTATTATTTTAATTATTTGTATCTTTGCGTGGGGGGGGTTTTGAGTTGAAGATACTTCGGAGGGTGGGAGTTTATGAGGTGATTTGGTGAGCGGTCGATGAGGTATTGCTGTGTATAAAGTGAGTATGAGCATGTTTTAGGAGAGATGTTTTATTTGGGGTAGGGTGGATGGTTCTAAAGAGATCACCGTAGTAGAAGGCAGCGGAAGAGGGGAAGGGGATTCTTAAAACAATATATATGTTGTCACTTGAAGGTAGTTACGGCATGGGTGGGTAGGGTCAAGAGTCATGTCGCAGGATTGTGTTTTTATATATCCAGATGATCCTGATATGGGAAGAATTTTGTTCCCTCATGGGTGTTGGGTATGGGTGGTTTTTAGGTAACCTGTGATTGTTCGTAGGGCAGTATTTTGTATCCTTTGTAATTTAATTCTATTAGTAGATGAGGTTAAAGGATACCAGACTCTTGATCCGTAGTTGACTGTAGTTCTTGAGAATTGTTTATGTGCAGTTGCTGTAGTTCAGATAGAGTTCGTAGGATATTTAATTTTGTTGTTTGCTGTATTTATGATGTGTTGAATGTGAGGTGTAAAGGCAACGTGGGTATCGAAGGTTATTCCGAGTATTTTAGGTGTTTTGTTTAGGTTAATGATGGAATTATTTAGGGTTACTTGTGGTGAGAAGGTGATTGGTTGCTGTTTGTTTACGTGATTCTCAAGGTATTGATGATTTCTAGGCAGGACCGACATTCTGTTGGAAGACAAACCAAGTTTCTAGGTGATTTAGATAAATTTGAGAGAGATTTTTGTGGCAGTGGGTACTGAGGGGTCTATATGGTTATGGTTATGTAATCTGCGTAGGTATTAGTTTTGAATTGGGAGTTTCGAGGGTAGGCATATCAGCTGCAAGGGTTAAAAAGCGAATGCGGAGAACAAAGAATGACTCCTTGAGGGACTCCATTCTTAGTTTTACAGTTTCAGAGGTTTGAAGTTTTGCCCTGGGATCAGGCCAGTGCGTCCAGTTTAAAGATTGGTTATTAACCATTTTTTAATTGTTATGGAGGGTGAATTTAGAATGAGAGTGTGTGCTATATACAAGCTTTATTGTGTCAATATGCCAGGAGTATTTTTTCTATGGGATGGTTTTGTCTTGTTCAACCCTTTTACGATGGTGTTTTGTGTGATATTTTGATATGGCTGTTGGTAGAATGGGATTTTTTAGAGCCATCGTTGGTGTTTGGAGAGTGAAAATGAAGTGTGAAGATTGAGTGAGTGTTAATCTCCATTAGTTTGCACAAGGAAGGAGGAATATGGGCGGTTATGAAGAAGGAAGATTGGGATCTTTCTGGGCTTTTATTTGGTATGATAGTGTTCTTTTTTCTAGCTTGAAGAAGGATATAGTTAAATGACCAGGATTTGTTGAAGATATGTAATGAATGATATTAGCGGAAGTTCAAGAGTGTTGTATGTAGGTTTAGAAGTTGTCCGGGCCTTGAAACTGTGGATTTTTTTAAGGTTTTTGATAAGAATAGTTACTTGCTTGTGTAAGAAAATGGGGGTTTGGGGTTGATTTCTAATTTCGTGTT
>JABUQX010109840.1:5000-7500 GCA_015478945.1 Trachelipus rathkii
TGAAATTTTGTGAATGAAGTCTTCTGTGTTTTTTAAGTGTGTATTAGAAATAGTACCTAGTAAGGGTTTAAGTTGTTGGGATAGCCATTGTGAGAGTTTGTATGTGTTGCTATTAATATTTGAAATGATGGGGCGTAGAGGTATGTTTTGTTTGTGTGTTTTTGGGACGCCATAAAACTGTGGTATGGTGGTCATGTAAGCTTTTAGTTGTGTGTGTAAGTGTGGATAGTTTGTGAGTATGGTTTTAAGGGTAGAATTGAACATGGATTGTGAGTTAGGATGTGGGTTTTTTGTAAGTTTATCATATGTTTGTGTGTTTAGTAAAGAATGGCATTTTGTGTTGTAGTCTATTTTATTCATAATTACTATATTGTTACCTTTGTCCGCCCTGGAGATTACGATGTTATGATTTTTCTTTAATTTTTCCAATGCACTATAGAACTTTAAAGGGAATTGGGTAGTTTTGTCTGTAGCTATTGCGGTGGAGAGGATACCTGTTAATATATCGATGTTACATTTGGGATTCTTTTCTACTCTTTTCCAGGTGTCTAAATCTTGCAGAAAACGGGGCCATGGATCCTTATTTTTTAGAGCTAAAGTTATTCCGTATCCTAGCAGGTCCAGTTCGTCTGTAGATGGTCTGTATGTAGATAGATTGGTGATTGAATCATGATTTGAAAGTGTATGCCATTCACTCTGCGAGTATATTAGGTTAAATTTATATTTTAATCTCTGGGCTTTTTTAAAAGCTGCTTCTTCCTTTTTTTGTGTGCGTTTTCTATTAATTCTATATATTTTGCAAAGTCATCTGGTTGAAGGGTAAACCACAGTTTCTGAAAGCCATAATATAAACGGGTGTATTTTTTGAAGGCTGCTTTTATTTCTTGTTGAATAGTTTTAATTTTTTCTTTAAGTATGTATCTGTAGATTTTTGGGAAAGGATCGGACTCATTCACTATTATAGATGGGGGTTTCATTGTTTTTGGTATAACCAAATTATTGTCACAGCACTTAATAAACAGTAATTGTTGTTTTTTAATACTTGTAGCTATCAGGGAAGATTTAAACTTTTTGTATGCAATTTCTAGTTGGTGGTTCATGGCAACGATTTCCCGGGTTCCAATATTTATTTGTGGAATACAAGCTCTTTTCCGCTCTTTATATTTATATATGTGAAAAATCCCTTAGTTGCAGATGGTATTATGAAATTGCATACATTTTAATATTTTAATTTTTACACATCACTTTAAAACTTTATTTATATACATTAAAATTTTAAAAAACAAGTCCTAGCAGTAGCTTTCGTCTGAAAACAGACCTATTTCAAATGCTTAGATGGGACTGCTTCGTGATGGCTGAGTTTGTTAAACTATCCTCCCTGATTTGTTGGTTGGTCTGTTAGTAGACTTTTGTAAAAGGGTGATTTTTGCATTATTAGGTTTTGTATAGGATCAATTTTACTGTAATCTCCAGGGCGGCTTCTATTAAAGTTTGGGAAGTTGTAAATACAGAAGGCTTCGGAAATTTTTCTTTTATTTGTATTATGTATATTTCTGATGATTGACATATTATTGATGTTTATTTGGTGATTGTGTGTTGTTTTGTGGTGTGTTAGAGCTGAATTTTCTTCGTGTGTGAGGAGGTCATATTCATGTTGATATTTTCGCCTTTTGAAATCTATTGTTTCACCGTAGTAGTTTCTATTGCAAGAGTAGCAGGGGATTTTGTATAAGCAAGGGGGGGTTTTTTATTTTTGATTTTGAGGTTTTAGAGTCTTTTGTAAATGATATTATTGGACGGGTACTAGTTGTATGTGCTGAGGGATGAGGTTTATTTATATATTGTGTGTTGATGTTGGGTATGGGGATGTATGTCTTTTTTGTAGTGGGTTTGGTCGAGTTTGTTTGGTAATATTTTCCTTTCGCTTTTTTGTAAGCTGTGTGAATTATGTAAGAAGGGTATTTAAGTTTTTGGAAAGTATGTTTTATGAGATTAGTTTCTTGTTTTATATAAGTCGGAGAACAGATTTTAAAGGCACGTAAATATAGGGTGGTGAGAGCAGCTATTTTTGTGTTACATGTGTGGGCGGAATACCAGTGTATGTAAGTGGGGTTGGAGGTGGGTTTTCTGGTATACTGTGAATGAGGGTTTTGTGTTGTGATCGGTTATTATGAGTGTGTCTAAGAAAGGTATAGTGTTATTTGTTGCTGTTTCCGTAGTGTATTGTATGTCTGTATGTATTGTGTTTATGAAAACTAGAATGTTTTGTGGGTTGGTTGCATTTGGTACTGCAGCGAAAATATCGTCTACATATCTGAACCAAATGCAACCAGAAAGAAGGTGGTGGGGAAGGATGTAATAGTGTTCAATGAGTTCCATGTATATGTTACTGAGCATGGGGGAGAGGGGGGATCCCATGCTCAGTCCGTGTGTTTGTTTGTAGTAATGTTGATCATATTGAAAAAAGTTATGTTGGAGAGTGAGTAAGATAAGTTGTTTT
>JABUQX010109840.1:15000-17500 GCA_015478945.1 Trachelipus rathkii
CACCATACAAAATGAGATGCAATTAATACTTCCTGCCGTCGTAACACAAAAACAGTCGATGCCAGAGAAAAACAAAAACATATTTGGAATCTACATAAAAAAACGGAATAAAAACAAAAGAAAAATCAGAAGAAACATTTTTCTTGTTACATTGTGTAATAATAAAGCAAATTACACTGTTATTATTTAAATTTCAAATATTTACTGAATATTTATTTTATAAAATCATTCAGTATAGGAACCATGACGGGGCCCACGGCCTCGCCGGCCCGCCCCCGCCCGTGCAAAAATCAGGGAAAAACCGGGGTTTTTCTCACGGGTTAACTGTAAATTTACAATAAATAATATAGAGGTTAATCAACAAAATAAAAAATATATTTTAATTCCATTACTCCTTGTTATAAATTGATGCAAAATATCTAAACATACTAAATATAATATTTTTTTTTTGGGTATATAACTATGATTTCAAAATTAAAATTGAGGCCAAATTATAATTTTTCCGAGTTTTTAACATAAAAATATTCGAAATTTAATTATCAAACGAATTCGGAAAAGGAAATATATATATTGTTAAATATTAATGTATTTATTTATTTAAGTAAAAAGCTCCAAGACAATAAATACTCTACGGAAGCTCCACAAAAAGAATCATTTAATTGAAACATTCTATAAAAATATATATATATTATAATATATTATATTATATATATAATATATATATATTATATATATATATATATATATTATAATATACTATATAATATTATATATATATATAATATATATATATATATATATATATATATATATATAATATATATATATATATATATATATAATATATATATATATATATATATAATACAACTTATTCTTCTAGAAAATCATTTTTTTTAAAATTTCTCTCGTAATATTTATTTAATTTAATTAATTTAAATTATTCTTTTTATAATTAAATAATTAATTAATTGAAAATTCATTGATAATGTTCGGAAAAGCATACACTGGTTATTATTTTAAATTTCACATATTTTTTTACTAAATATTTATATTTTAAATTCATTCCAGTAGCACTTCCTACCTCTATCTCTTTCAAAACATTACTGTAAACAAGATGTCTGCCATTTATCTGTGTAGGTACTTGGGTATTTCAAATAGGTACGATCGATACACAAATATCGAATATCGTTTTAAAAGATAAAAAATATTTTTTTGTTCAGACGAATTCTTTCAGCTTAGCCAAAAAGTTCAAACTTTTTTCTCTAACGCGCGCTGTTGTACATTTTTGTTCAATAACGTAAATTATAGAAAAAAAATTGACTTCGGCTACATTAGTCATATAATTGATCAAGCCCATATATATATTATATCATATTATATATATATATATAATATATATATATATATATATATATATCTATATATATATATATATATATATATATATTATATATATATATATATATAATATATATATATATATAGTCTCTGACCTCAGAAATAAATGGTCAAGGCAGGCTGCATCCTGTGATTACTCTAAAGCCTTCGTTGCTTGGGATGCCATAGATGTCATAAATTCAATGTTTAAACTGTCAATATGTTTTTAACAATAATATATAACATTTAGAATAGAGTATAGGAATGAATAAAAGCAGGGTAGCAACTAGGGGGGATGGGGCTAAAATTACACCAAAGTTTATTTAACTATGAAAGGAAGTTTAATTGAAATTATATACTTCCATAGTTAGAATTACGCCTTTTTCTTATCTATTGTAAAAATTAAACGTTTACTTAGTGAATACTTTTCATTTGATGGTTCACTTTTTGTGGGTTGAGCACTAGTTTTAATAACGGTTCATATTCAGAAAATATTTAGCTGATTTTCTACGTGTTTTGTTTGACATCCGACGAGACTTTGGCCCATTATTTCCAATCAAAGTCAAAACAGAAGTCTAATTAATAAACAAAACATAGATCAGAATAAACAAATCAAGATCAGACATAAATGTGATGCGTCTGCATTTTAGGATGCAGAAGTAACATATTTAGACAGAGTAAAGCCAACTATTGCAAAAAAAAACTATTGGAATGATTGAAAAAATGTGCCGTTTCCCCACAGCACACAATAATGCGGGCTACTTTTTTCGAAAATTTTGATAAAAGTTAAAAAAAAAAAAATCCATTATTGCCACACTGTAACAATTCTTCCGACTTGCTACTATCAAAACTCACTTTTTCAAAACTTACAATAAATTTCCTAGAAGTTGAAATTTTAGATCAGCCCCTAAATTTCTATTTTAAAGGTCTCGAGAAAAGCCAATTTCATTGAAGACATAAAAAGAGCTAGAACAGCATTTGTGTAAATGTATTGCGTTGAGTAGAGATTTTATTGAGAAATAAAATTATTTTAAAATGTTGCGAATATTTTTCTGTCAGATCGTGTTTATAGCTTTTTAACATAGTTTCATCTCACTCATCAGGAAATTATAAAGATATA
>JABUQX010109840.1:22500-35460 GCA_015478945.1 Trachelipus rathkii
AATTATTGACAATATTCGTAACTATTCCTTATAATATTATAATTATTTATTGTTACTATATTAGTTATTATTAATTTTTTTATTATTTTTATTTTTATTATATTAATTATTATTAATTATTATTATTATTATTATTATTATTATTATTATTATTATTATTATTATTATTATTATTATTATTATTATTATTATTATTATTATTATTATTTTTTCGAATGATAAGTTATTATTATTTAACTATTTTTCTTATCGTTATTATGAAATATTATTATTTTCAGTTATTATATTATTATTATTATTATTATTATTATTATTATTTTATTATTTTATTTATTATTATTAATTTATTATTATTTAAGCATTATTTTAGCAGTAATTATCTCTCATTTTCAGCATAATAAACCACATTACCCTTGTTATTGTCACCTTAAGTATAACGATTCTTATGAAATCGCTAGCATTGTTACTAATAGTCATCCTTCCGGAATATTATTATTATTATTTTATTATCTATTATTATTATTTATATTATTATTATTTATTATTATTATTATTATCTATTATTATTATTATTAATATTATTATTATTTATTATTATTATATATTATTATTATTATTATTTATTGTGACGTCTATTTTTATATTACTTATTGTTATTATTATTATTTTATTATTTTAATTTATTATTATTTATTATTATTATTATTATTATTATTATTATTATTATTATTATTATTATTATTTTTAATTTTATATATATTTAGGAATTCAACATCTGCCCTTGATTTTTATTAAGTTTTAGATTTCTCTTCCAAGGTTCTAAATATTTATCTTTGTACATTATTGAATTTTCTTAAAATAATTTGCAGAAGAAGTGGAAGACATTTATTTTTACACAGATTTCCTGAAGCGTTTCATCTCTATACTTGAGACACCTTCAGAGGAAAGTTTTTTTGTAAGCGAATGAGTGTTTTAATTGATATAATAATAATTAAATCAAATAATATTAAGTTTAACTGACAATACATTAAATTTTATGTTAATATCTGGTCTACTGGGTTTGATGTAGAGGGCCTCGGCAATCTTAAGTTTCTGGACTTCACACGATCTGTATAATATTGTGAAGTGTTTGGAAATATTACCTATGGTTGATTGATCATGTGTCGTGTGGAAATGTGCAAAGATTTTACTGGGATTGTAGCGATGTTGATATGCCATATCCGACAATCTATTCGTCGTGTAACCAATATATTTCGACGTACAGTCTGACTCAGGGCAGTTAAGTTGGTACACAACGTGATGGTTGTCGGGCAAACCATCTCTTGTGCTAAAGGAGGATGATAGTTGCTTGGATTTATGGCATAGTCTGACTTTAATTTTTGAGGTGTCTTTAGTTTTAAGATGAGAGTTCAAAATATTACGAAGGCACTTCTCTTCCTTATTGAAGAAATTGTCGAATTTTTCTGGTTATTTTTACTTTCTTTATTATATAATTTTGTAAGGGTTTTATTAATTAAGTTTTCAGGAAATCTGTGTAAATATGTCTTCTACTTCTCTTGTAAATTATTTTCAAAAATTATTTTAAGAAAACTCAATAATGTACAAAAATAAATTTTTAAACCTTGGAAGAGAAAATTTAAACTTATATTCTTCATTTTTATTTATAATTATTATATTATTTATTATTATTATTATTATTATTATTATTATTATTATTATTATTATTATTATTATTATTATTATTATTATTATTATTATTATTATTATTATTATTTTTTATTGCTAAAATTGTACCTATTATTTTTACAAATATTATTATTGATATTATTATTAATATTATTGTTATTATTTTGCTAATATTATGTATCATAATTATTAAAATTGGTATAGTGGATTACATTAAGCTCAATCCCTAAACCCAATTACTTAAATTTAAATTTAATTATACTTGTATTATATTTGGGGCTCAAAGTACACAACACTGTGTTGCAATTAGTAATCCCCTTTCAGAAAATGTATATCAGTAAGTGTTGTTTTATATTACTAAAACTAAAACTGTATGTCAAACATTATAATGTAAATTGTGTATTTTCTGAATAAACATGTTGGAAATTATTATTATTATTATTATTATTATTATTATTATTATTATTATTATTATTATTATTATTATTATTATTATTATTATTATTATTATTATTATTATTATTATTATTCAACTTAAATTAACTATTGCTTCACTCTCCGTTTATTGTCGCTACAACTGAACATTGTTCTTCTGAAGTTTGGTGTGTCATTCCTCCCTTAGGCGCTGTTCAACTAAGAAGTAATATGCGATGCTCGATATTTATCTTAAATAATTCTGTTCACACGGAACAACGAGACGATACCCAAGGTGGTGTATTCCCCCCCCCTCGATTGAATTAGCCCCTGTTTTCATTAATTAATCTCCGAATTTCCTAATTCTGTTTAATTTTCAGGAAAACCAGCAGCCGTGCTCTTCATGCCACAGATCTTATGACAGATTTGTTTTCTGTCGTACGAACAGTGGGTGAAACCACCTTGTTCGGCTTCCAGGAGAAATTCCAGACATCTAATTATTCATGCTTATAAGATCAAAATATCGCGTATCGTTTTTATCTAACGATAAGTATCGTATCCACAAAATGGGAAAAGCCAGCCTAATAGGCGAAGGCTTATACTATTTGTATATAACGTTAATATATACTAGAAGTTATATATAATATATATATATATATATATAATATATATATATATATATATATATATATAATAATATATATATATTATAAATATATATAATATATATATATAATTATTATATATGGTCGTGATCGCAGTAAACGGCCTCTATCTTTCGGGGAAACTGGTATGAATCGTATGTGGATACATGGAAAGTCTAGAGGATAATTTGAAGGAGAAGAGGAGAGAGGTGATTGATGTATTTAGAAAGGGCAAATTTGATTTGCTCGCTGTGACGAACAAAGTGAAAGGAAAAGCGTGAATTGAGTGGTGTGGAATGTGATGTGTGCGTGTGGTGTGAAAGAGAATGAGAGAGGAAGAGAAGGAGTTTTGCATTTTTGATGAGTGACCTGTGAGTATTGAAAGCTTGGTAGACTTTGATTGGTGTACCGTCCTAGAATTCTAATGGTTAAATTAAGTTTGAAAAGGTCAGGTATGTGTGGTTGTGAACGTATGGTCCATCTGAGGGGAACGTTTGAGAGGTACGTTTTTTTGGATATCTTAAATGATGTTATGGATGGGTGAGTAGGCAGCTTCAGATTGATAGTTTTTGGGGCCTAATGGTTGGATAGGTGATCAAAAGGATGGAATCAGGTGGTTTTGGGTGGCGGGAGAAAATGAGAATGGTAGTAGGTGATTGATTTCTGTGAAGAGAGAGGTATTTGTGTAAGTAATACTTTCTTAAACACAGAGTATCATAAGTATAACTAGAGTGGTGTAGGTAGAGATGGTATCGAAGTGAAAAGTATGATGATTTGTGTTGGTGAAGAGGAGATGTTGAAGTAGTGTTGGATGTTAAATCAGTTAGGGGTTTAGGAAATGGAATTATCGGATCATTATGTTGTTCTATGTAAAATTACGTTAGTGGGGGCTTGGATGGAGAGGAAGGTGATAGAGAAGTAGGTAAATTAAGAGTGAGAAGTTAAGTGAGCAAGATAATAAGGATAAGTAATGTAAGAGCACTCGCTAGTAAAACGGTTGAATGTGAACAAGTTGATACTGAACAATCTGGGGGCAATGAAGGAAGCCATTGTTAGTAGTGCAAAGGATGTGGATGTGCTAAAGTAGAAGTAAGAATGTTAACATGAATGGTGGAATGAAGAGGTGATGAAAAGCGGTTAAAGGTAAAAAAGAAGCGTGTTGAATGTCTAAAAGCAATGATGAAGACTCCAAAGGATCTTGAATTTATAGAGGAGGAAAAAAAGAAATACTAAAGGTGTATACGTAGGAAGAAAAACAAGAGGTAAATGAACGGTTTGGAAGGAAGATGAATGGGACTTACAGGGAATTAGGAGGCTCTCTGGAAGGAAGCGCGAAAGGGTTAAGAATGAGAATAAGGGGAATCTGCTTAGAATAATGCATGGGATGGTGGCCCTTTTTGTTAACTGATATGACGTAGGTGTGAGAGGATGTGGAAAGAACATTCGAAAGAATCTGCACATATTAACAGTAATTGAAGGGTGAATAGTGAATGTGTGTGGGTTGATGGTGGCAAGAAGGATAGTATTTTTGGGGATGAGGTTATTAGTTAGGAGGAGGTAATGGGTAGAGTGGAAAAAGTTTGAAGAATGGTAAATCTTGCAGGTATAGATGAACATTACTGGTGAAATGCTCAGAACGGAGGCGAGCATGTTGATTGATTGGATTTGGGAAGTTGTGTACATAAATGCGTTTATAGACAGGTATAGTTCAAGGGATTGGGGAGAGCGGTATATAGTCACCCTTATATAGGGTAAGGGAGAAAGGGGAACTGTAGAAATTATAGGGGAAGAGTTTTACTGAGTGTTGTAGGGAAGGTATATGCTGGTATTTTTGTCGAAAGAGTGCGTCGGAGTGACTGAAGACTGATTGGTGAAGAACGAAGGTGCGTTTTAAGGGTGGTAGAGGATCTGTGGATCAAATCTTTACATGAAACAATGATTGAGAAAATGAAAGGGAGAAGAAGAATAATAATTATATAACACGGCGTTGATAGAGATATATAGAAGCGTGAGTATGGATGGGATATATGGTGTTGTGGAGGCTTCTGGATGGGAAATCAAAAGTATGTTATTGACGATAGTGGCGTGTGTAGATAATGGTTGTCCAATGGTGATTGGTTTAGGATTAATAGGCGGAGTAAGACAGGGTTGTGTATGTCTCCTTGGTTATTCAACTTTTTTGTATATGGGATGGGGTTATGAAAGAATTCGAGGTGGGGGATGGCAGGAATGGTGTTAGAATGGTGGAGTGAGATGAGTGGAGGGTACCCTACCTATTATATGCGGATGATTTGGTTTGTTGGCGATCTGAAGAGAGTTTGAGAGGATTGGTAAGAAGAGGATTTGGCAGGGTGTGTAAAAGGAGGGGCTTGAAAGTAAAAACGTGGATAAGAGTAGGTTACTGGTTGTGAGTGAGGAAAACACTCTCAGTGGTGAAGTTATGTTAGATGGTGAAGAGCTGGAACAAGTGTCTGAGTTTGACTTTAGGGTATATGTTGGATGAGAAGGGAACGGACGATGCAGAGTGTAGTAGAAAGTTGTGAATGGTGGGAAGGTGGCTGGTGCAATTAAATCGTTGGTGAATGCAAAGGGACTAAGTCTTGAGTGTGCTAGCGTCTTACATGAGGGTATGTTGTTACCTGTGTTATTGTATGGTATTGAGTACTATGGTCTGGAATAAAAGTATAGATCTTAAAGTTCAATGTGTTTCAGATGGACAATCTTAGGGGTGTTGCTAGGTGTGAGAAGAATTGATCAAAGAGAGGAATGAACGTATTAGAGGTGGTGTGGTGTGGAAGAAAGGGGTAAATGACAGAATAAATGAAAGTATGTTGAGAATGGTTTGGTCATGTGCGAAAGGACTGAATGCATAGTCCGGGTTCGTAAGCGATGTATAGTTGTGAAGTGTGTTGGCGAACCGACGCGGCTGGGAGTACCGAAGAGAAAGTTGGATTGAGTCGGGAACGAATGTCTGAAGGGAGAGAAATGTGAGTTTGGCAGAGGCGAGAAAAAGGTGCATGATAGGAGAGGAAATGGCGGGGTTTTGTAGGGGGGCATTGTTTTGGCCCACCTGGGCCAGGGGATGAACCCTTACATTGGACGATTTACCATGGTGAGGGTCGTCGCGGTCCATGATGCTCTAGGGTGGATTTTCTTTCTGTGACGAGCTCTCACTATTAATGGTACAGAGGGGGCGGTAAGGCTGGGGCTTTTTTTCGACGTTTGTCATGTTCTCTTACTGCTTTTCTTTTCCGATGCTTGGTACACACCTTACCCCATTCTTGGGGAAGAGGAAGGTGAAGAAGAAGAAGACATATTATATGATATATATATTATTATTATTATATATATATATATATATATATATATATATATATATATATATTATATATATATACACAGAGAGAGAGAGAGAGAGAGAGAGAGAGAGAGAGAGAGAGAAAGTGTCCCAAGGTGTCAAGCTTGATCGATAATGTATCATTTACTTCTTAGATTTTTATTTTATAATGCTTTGTTTATGACTTTTTTAAATATTAATTATGGTATTATTTTTTTTATTTAATACTTTACTGTTATTAATAGTATAAAGTTGTAATCGCATTTATTACTTATCTGACTTGAAAATTATATATTATTATATTATATATATATTATATATATATATATATATATTATATTATATATTATATATATATTATAAATAATATATTATATATTATATATATATAATATATATATTATATATATATATATATATATTAGGGTGTATCAGTACCGGATGTTATTTATCTATTTCTTTCTATGATATGCATTTTCTATATACAGTATATATTATATATATATATATATCTATATATATATATCGTTATATATATATTATATATATATATATATATATATATATATATATATATATATATATATATATATATATATATATTATTATATAATATATATATACGTCAGACTAGAAAGATACCGTCATGTAACTAGATAACTACAAATCCTACACTAAAACAAATGACAATTTGTATCAGCGAAGAATTTTACTGCAGAAAATGTTTAAAAAAAATTAGAAAAGGCTTAAAGTAAGATTTTCATATTTTTACTAATGTAATTTAATATAGTACTAGGTGTACGATAAGAATTCAAATTTCAGTGTCTGTTTCCCGAAAGTTGCCAATAATTGTTTTGTCCACGTTAAAAGTTAGTTTAGTATTAATGTTGGCAATGAGTGTTTTTTTTTAACATTGTCTTGTTTGCGCGATTCAGGTTTTTCATAATTTTTTTTTTTTTTAAATTAAACGAATACCATAGGGGAAACCGCAAAGATAGCAATTGTCAGAGTCTGTCAGTCTACTGGGGGACTACGGGAAGTCCCCCCCCTCTGTACCTCCAACGGCTCCAACCCCCTAAAAAGTCCCCAAACCCCCCTAAAAAATGAAATTCTTCGATAAAATTGAGGATGTTGTTTGAGGCTGTGGTTGGTGGGGCTAGAGAGTGCGCTTCAAAATGTAAGCAACTTTGTGATTAGTTCATAACAGCCAAACATTTCAAATTCCTTTTTATTAAGATCCGTCACTTTTTATAATAACATTCGACCATAAAGTAATTAAAATTAATATTTGGGTAAAAGGTCGCAGATAAGCCCGTACACCCTTGGAAATAAATGGGAGTTGCCAGATCTAGTGCGATTAAATTGTATTCTGCTTATAATTTTACAAAGAACGAACTTATTTTAGCGTGAAATAAATAATATATTACTATATATTAATATATAATATCATATTATATTATATATTATAATATATAATATGATATATATATATAGTATAATATATATATAGTATATATAATATATATATATATATATATATAAATATATTATATATTACCTTATATAATATATATATATATATATATATATATTAGTATAATATATAGTATAATATATATATATATATATATATATATATATATATATATATATATATAAATATATATTATATAATATATATAATATATGTATATATATTATTATGATATATATATTTTATTATATATAATATATATATAATAATAATATATTATAAATATATATATTTTATATCATATATTAATATATTTCATAGATTATTTATAAGTAATAATATATATATTATAATATATATATATATATATATATATATATATAAATATTATATATATATATAAATATACTAATATATTATATATATTATATAGTATATAATATATTATATATATATATATATATATATATATATAATATATATATATATATATATAATATATATTTATATTACATACATATATTATTATTAGTATATATATATATATATATATATATATATATATATATATATAATATAAATATATATATATATAGTATATATATATATATAAAATATATATATGGCATTAAGTAATATATATATATATATTATAATATATATAATATATAATATATTATATATAATCAGGCAATATATATATATATATATAAATATATATAGGCAATATATATATATATAATATATCTATATATATTAGTATATAGATTATAATACAGCACGACAAAAAAATCTATATACTTTTTTATATAGTAATAAAATTAATATATATATATATATATTACATGCTAAAAGAATGTAATTTCATTAGGGGGAGCAAGAGTTGGTGATATATATATATATATAATCTATATATAATATATATATATATATTATAATATATAAATATATATAAGTATAATATATTATAAATATATACTATATTATATATATATGTAATATATATATATATAAATATATATTATAATAATATATATTATATAATATATATATATATATATATTATATATATATAATATATTGATATTACATATGATGAATATATATATAATATATAATTTATATATATATATATATAATAATATAATAATATATATAATTATATATATACTTAATTATATATATATATTATAATTATATAATAATATATATATTATTATAATATAATTATAATATATATATATCTATAATATAATAATAATAATAATAATAGTAATAAAATAATAATATAATAATATAATCAATAATAATGAATAATAATAATTAATAATAATGATAAAATATAAACTACCACTAAGAATATCGTGTGATGATAGTGCTAATGATAATATGGTAAATAATGATGATTAGTTAATTGTTAATGAATAGTTTTAATGATAGTTGTAGTGATGGTAATGAATTTTTTTAAATAATGATGATAGTTAATGATAGTGATGAAACGATAAGGTAATAGTGAGTAAAAAATGATAGTTGTGATAATAATAATAGTTGATTGTAATATTGACAGTATTAATGTTAAAGTAAGTAGTAATAAGATTGAAGCTTTTACCTATGACTAACTATTTTTTTGATTTTTTTATATATTTTTATATTTATGTATACTAAAAGCGCCCGATAGCTCAGTTTTAGAGCACTCGCCAACAAACCGACGGTCCCAGTTTCGCAACTGGTCGGGTGGGAGAAAGTGAGAGCTGTTCTCTCCTTAGGCTTGGCTCCGCCTGCTATTCGGTCGTTAAATGAGTATCACCTCCTCTGTTTTGATTAGGGCTTCGCTGCCCGTGAGTGATGGTGTTTATCTCGGTAAAAGAAAAAAAAAAAAAAAATATATATATAATATATATAATAATATAGTATAATATATATATATATATATATACTATAGTATATATATATATACGCTTTATCAGTCCACCAAATGCTAATGACTATACTGAGAGTTCCACGGAAGGAATACGTCTGAAGGAATAAGAAGTAGCTGTTATAAAAGGCACAGAGCGTAGTTGACTTCAAAGCCAATATGAAAAAGAAAACACATTTAAACAGTATATAAAAAAAATGTATGCTTATAATACGTTAAGTAATATGCTTCATTATCTATCGATTGATGCATCTTTTCAGTTTTTCTCAGCCTATAAATCCCTTAAACAACGTCCTCTGTGCAAACAGTAAGGTTCACTTTTTAATTTCGGCCAAGTTTGGGGGGGCACGTCCCCCCCGCCTGCCCCCTGCAACGCCCATATTATATATATATTATATAATATATATATATATAAATATAATATATATATATATATATATATATGTATATATATAATATATATATATATAATATATATCTTAGTGATGGACCATGACATCCGCATCCGCATCCGCACCTAAATTGACATCCGCATCCTCTTTTGAAAAATGAGGATGTTGAGGATGTTTTCTACATTTATATTAAAATATTCATCAGACTAAATCTTTGTTCGCAATTTTATATCGGAGTTTATGGGATAATTGTAATTTGAATCTTCGATTGCTGTATATGACGATGTATATATAATACTATACGTATATATATATATATATAATATATATAATAATATATTATATATATATATATAATAATATATAATATATATAATAATAATATATATAATATTATATATATTATATATCCAGAGCGACTCTGCACTCGTGCTTCTCGTGCTCAGCACGAGTTAACATTAAAGAAACTATCTATTTTGCTGGATTTATATAATGTTACAATATACTTTTCCTATTTTTTTTACATTATTACTATAAATCCTGTGTAATGTTATGTACAGTTTCAATGATTCGAAAATAATTAAGTATATGACCACATTAAGTATAACGCTTTAACCCATGTAAAAATGGAGGCATCTCTGCCTCAAAATTATGAATAGCGGAGTAGCGTCGCGAGCGTGGTGTCTGATTATCTTCTGCATTATTTAGCAGGTAGCCCACACCAATTTTGTTTCTGAATAGTGTTGTTTATCAAATAATATGGTTTATACTATACATTATAAATCTATATCGTGGTTCTTTATAACAAAACTATACAGGACTTTAATAAGAGAATAAAATAAATTAATTTAAAAAATACTAAAATACTCAACCGCAATAACATGGAAGTAATTATTATACTGTTAAGTTCAGTAACCCAATTAATATCAATTAACCTCATAAATATTATCAGCTAACCCACGCATAATGCCACACCAAAGAAAACATTTTAATACATAAAAAACTTTTTAGTCAGGGATAGTTGCAGGTATATTATATATGGAGGAAATTAGTAAGTGACGCTAGTGACTTTATAGTTAATTTAGTTTGACTATTTTACTGCTATACATAGGTTATTATCCCATTCACTTACCAGGGGGAATTCAGTTGACATAGGATGAGCTTTGTATGTGTAGAGTAAGCTTGATTAGATGATTATATATTAGAGTAGATGTCAAAAGTAAAATGGAATTGGACTACAAATATTTATTGAGGCGATAGAGTTCACTGCGCATAACAGACGAGGAGAGAGTTGACGCTTTTTAGTGTCTGATTACTGCGAGAAGGTTACGGTGGACTTTGCCCACTTGGGTGCATTTTATGAGGTTGGGTTGCATATATAGCAAAACATTGTAACAAAATAGAGTGATTCCTTTATGTGAGCAAACAAGGAACTTTTTATGTGTATTGAATGGTGTCCAAGCTTATACAAAATTTTCACATTTACTAGACTTCGAAGTTACAACTAGTACAATCAAAAACTAGTAGTGACCCGGGATGAGGGTTGAGAGGGATGGATTGTGGTGGTGATTACTAGAATTAGTACGGGGCTGGGATTAACTGGTATGTCACCCACAGCCATACGGGAGTCTGTAAATAATGCAATTTCTTTTTTACGGTTATACCTTCACAATACAATGAAATTTAAAATATTTGTGCCGTGAAGATAACAAAAATCATATTACATATCGAAATTAGAATACTACAATAAGATTAAAGAGTTATTTCAAAAATATATTTTTTATAAAATCTTAGAGAAAACCGATTAAAGGACCGTAAGATATAACAATTTCTCTCCATGGTAAATTAAAAATTACACGAGATACAATGATATAATAGAGGACAAAAAGCAATTAATGAGAGTGCTACAGGATGTTTACATCAAGAAAATAATGCATATATAACTTTAAGATATACGCCATATAAACGAATCACACACAAAGAGAGAGAGGAGAGAGTTACACGAGATATATAAATATGATCAGAGGGCTCAGAAGAGAGTGGAAATAGCAAGAGAGTGGTAAGAGTGGGTCAGTAAGATAACGAGTAAATATTGATATATATACCACATAATATCCGCACACACAAGAACTATTTTATATATAAAAAACAGCAAACAAAATATACATGTTCCAACTTATCAAAATATATAATATTAGTTAACGTTTATAAAAAGAAATGAGATTTGAAATAGAAATGTCTTCTTCAACATTTAGAAAACGAGTTATCTTTGTAAGATGAATACAATAACGACTTTACATGACTTGAACCAAGAATTAGTCATGTAAGAAATTTGAGATTATATCATTATATATATATATATATATATAATATATATATATATAATATATATATATCTAATATATATATATATATATATATATATATATATTATATAATATATATACTTATATATATAAATTATATATATAATATATATTATATATATATATATATATAAAATATTATATTATATATATAATATATATATATATATATATATATATATATATCATATATATATATATATATGTAATAGAATATATATATATATATAATATATATATAATAATATATAAATATTCACTCGGTTTAATACAATAAATTAATATATCATACAGGAAAATTGATATCTGTATTTAGGACATCCAAAGGGTCAGCATTTTATAAACATGAAATATGAAAGCTGTGAAGTGCGTACAAGGGAGCGTAATAGAGAGAAGGCAGATAAAAATAATGAATAATAATAATAATTTAATAATATTATAAATATAATAATAATATAATATTAAATAATAATATAATAATAATAATAATAAATAATAATAATAATAATAATAATAATAATAATAATAATCAATAATAACAGCTGGCCAAAAATAGAAAACTTTTTTTAAGAGCCTCCGAACTCGGAGTAACACCACCGTTTATAGATTTACAGAATGGACGGTGGCCGTCTACAATATCTACAGTAGACCGACCGGAAAGGAATTCATAGCTTTCTGCCAGGCTTTATCAAAGATTTTCGATAAACAGAAGGGCTGATGATGACCACC
>JABUQX010109841.1:0-5000 GCA_015478945.1 Trachelipus rathkii
CCTGCGAACTCATTTTAGGACTCCTCACACCATCAGGCGATGTTCACATGAATTATTGATTCGTTAAACCTAAACTAGAATAACGTTTAATTATTTATTTATTTAGCTCAGTTATTTATTTAATTAATATATTTATTTATTATTATATGCTACTTATTTATTGGTTGTTTGAATTCACCAAGCTGCCTTCATGCCCATCTCCCATCCATCCAGATAAGTCATTTAATATATATATACTATATAATTAATATACCTAGAATATTAATATAATATATAATATATATATATATATTATATATATAAAATATATATATATATATTAATATATAATATTTATATATTATATTAATATATATAATATATATATTAATATATATATATATATATAATATAATATAATATATATATATATATATATATAATAATATATGGCAGCATCCCAAAAAGTTCAGGCAGTAACTAGAAAACTATAACATCTAGCATGAAAATAAATAAATTTTGATTTTAGCAAGTAATTTCATCGAGGAACTTAAAAAAAATTATTTTATTCTATATATTAATACTTCTTAAATTAATATTATTCAAGCGAGCTTGAAATAGTGCAAGCCTGATTGACCTTGAAATTGCTGTAGTCTCGAGAGCACAAAAGTTGCCAAAATTACCCGTTTTTTTTGGGAGAACCCAATATTATTTTTTCTTTTATATCCTTTTTAGGGGGTTCGAGCCGAACGGAGGGACAGAGGGGGACAAGTTCCCCCCGTCTCCCCCGGTAGGCCGAACGCCCGATCTACATCTTTCTTGTTTACCCGGGGGTATTCGTCCGTTTTAAAAAATCAACATTTGGTACCTTTCCGTCCTGAGTCGAAGTAAGCAGCATCTTCGAATTGTCAAACATACTGTAATAATTTTCAACATTTTTTAACAATTTTAATTTTTAAAAAGCCGTTATTTTAAAAAAAAATTTTTTTAAATCCGGGTAAACAATGTCTCCTGATTTAAAATGATCTTTATTTCGTGTACTGTTATGTTTTTATTACATGCTGGGCTTTTCGGGATGCTGACAATATATATATATAATATATATATATATATAATATATATATATATTATATTATATATATATATAATATATATATATATATATGTATATATATAAGATATATATATTTATATATATTATATATATATTATAATATATATATAAATAATATAATATAATATTATATATATATATATATATATAATAATATATATATTATTAAATATATATATATAATAAACGCTTTGGCCTCTTCTTATTCTAAACTGCTATTAGTTGAGTATGACGCAAATACCCGCTAGGGTAGTTCTTAGTATGATGGAGTAGAATTAAATCAATACCTTATCACAGAGCTTAGATTATATTTCCACATTATACTTAAAGAACATGCAACCTAAGCTATAATCTTCCACCTATAGTTTTTCTTACACTTAACTCTAGCCTCTAACCTCCTAATATTTGGCTAATTGCTTGTAAACGCTATACTTATAATAAGTTCATACCTATATATATTATATTGCGAATTTTACACTGGCAATTATAGCAATGAAACACTTCACATATTTTATTATCTATCACTACTCGCTTTAGGCATTCTTTTTTGAAATTAACGCTTATTCAATACTTTATAATATTAGCACGTTTTTACGTTATTTAGCAAACCTAATTTATATCTAAACCTATCAGCTTAGCTCACCCACCTCAGATCATAGTCTTAAGGTTCCGCCTAACTTGCTACACTATTTAATACATAATAATATGTAACTTAATTTTTTTAATTAAAGTGACCTGATCATATATAAGAACAATTAAACTCACCTTGTTGGGTTTAATTTATTTATTAACACTAATTGCTTGTAATGGTATTTTTTTGTTGTTGATCTTAATATTAATTTGTTATATTATTTTGCACTAATTACCGTAAGTAATAAGGAAGTACTATACATCTGTTTGCGATTTTAGAAATGATGATAAATTCACGCGGCTTGAGAAAGCGTGTTATTATTAGGTCCACGAATCATACAACCACATTTATAAACATAAATAGGGTGTGTTTCTCGGCACTTAATAAAGGCAGTTTAACCTGTATTTTCAGCTCTGTAGTTCAGTCCTTGTGAGTATTATAATAGAATTTATCTTTATTATATCAACACTAAATTCACACCAACAGAAGAAGTACCTCTCCACAATATATAATATAATATATATATTAATTAAATAATAATATATAATTATATATATAATAATATTAATATATATATCATATATTAATTATATATATATATATATATATATAATATTAATATGATAAATATATATATTATATATATATATATAAAATATAATTTTAATTATAATCTATTTATATATATATATATAATATATATATTAATTAATATATATTATAATATAATATATATATTAAAATATAATTATTATATATATATATATATCTATATATATTATAATATATATATGTGGCGTAAGGCAGAGGGGAGGGAAAGGCACTATGCCCCCCTAAAAATCTTGTTATCTTAAATAGTAAAAAAACTGAAACGAGTATAAATGTTACCCAGAACGTACGTTTTTTTAATGTTATTATTTTAAGTAGAAAAACATAGTTAATAGATACATCAAATCGATTAGATAATTTAGAATGACAATAATTAGTATTATTACTAATGATCAGATATTATGAAACTTATAAATTTATTTTATTATTACTTGAATATGTTTATATAAGTGTTTTCGTTTTCACAATTATTTAGGCTATGAAAGTACATAATTAGCTTAGTGTGGCTTATTTATATGCATATTATATTTTATATTCCTCACGACTAGAAACTCTCACAGAAATTAAGGCTAGGATAGCAATTTGGCGGCTAATGCTAAAGCTGCTAAATAAAATTACACGAAGAAAGGATGTTATACCCGTTGTTAGTTTTATACATAGTACTGCGACCAGCACAAATCTAAAGTTAACGATTGCAAGAATAATATAAAAAGAATAATAATTACAGATCTATTTATTGGGACCATAATATAATATTTATTACTGCGGATAACCCATGATCAATTAGTTTAATACTTAATACCTTTAAAAGAGTGTAAAGGAGCCTGCATTAAAGATTTGAATTTTATGTAATAGATCAATGATAAACTCGGAGAAAAATACGATATGAAAAGAATATAATATAATAATATATAAAAATAATTAATATATTAATAAAATATTCTAATATTATATATTATATATTATATATATATAATATGTATATATATACTAATAATATTATATATATAATATTATTATAATAAAAATATAATTAAATTATTATATATATATAATAATAATAAATAATTATTATATATATATATATTAATATATTAATATATATATAATAATATATAATATTAATTATGATATATATATATATTAAAATAAAAATATATATATATATATATATTAATATTATATAATTAATATATAATATATATTATTATAATTATTAATATATAAATATATATATACTATATTTAAATATAATTATAAGGTATATATTAATTAATATAAATAGATATATTATATATTATAATATATATAATAGTTATAATTTACTAATTATTAATTATAGTATTTATATATAAATATAAACTGTTATATAATATTAAATTTATGAAGTACAAATATATAATATATATATATATTTATTATATTAATATAATATTAAGTAATATATATTGATATATAATATATATATAATATAATAATATATATATAATATTAATTATATGATATAATATATATATAGTACCCTATATATATGAGGTATAATTATAAGACTGAGAATGTACATGAGTTATAGTAATTATGTATGATTATTTTAAGATACACAAATAATACGGAGTAACTTCCAGTAACCTGGGAATTTCTACAGAATATGAGTGTACTAAAATAAAATAAAAATTACTAAAGGTGCCAATACCCAAATAATATTAAGGCGATAAATATTTATTAATAATATAATTATTTACATTAAATTTTATATAATTAAAAAATATGAATATAAAAATTATTGGAGTACTATACTTAGATGGCCTACTTTTTGGCCTACATAAAAATTTATTACACTCAAAGATATTTAAGTAGGCACGAAATAAAAAATCGTTGATAACCGTAGTTCCCTACATTACGAAATTAAATGGCTATAGATATAAAATTAATTAGGTATTAACCCTTAGTTTAATATGCTATATCTAAGGGTGCTACCTGAGGATAAGCTAAAGCATTATAAGTAAATAATATTAATCTAATTAGGAATATAATCATATATTTTATCATAATGCCACTTCAACAGGGATACCTAAACATTTAAATTATCAACTATTGTTTAGCTAAATACTAATTAATATACTATATTAATTATAAAAATATATTTGTCATAACTAGAGATCATCACTTACTCAACCCTGAGCAAAGAGATAAATATATTCACATGACTTTATAAATATAGCCTTAAGCCTTACATAAAACCAGTAAAATCCCATAATTCTTCTGAGTAATTAGATAAGCGTCGTTAATGTCGATTAGATACGAAAATGGCGCTATATGAATAAGAATTTGAATAAGACCATTATGACAGTTTGTAAAAAATATAATTGCACTAATATATTAAGATTTGCTACTATAGATAAGAGAAAAAGAGTTCGTTTAAATTACAACTAAGCTTTATTGCACTGAGCAACGTAAATACTATGGTTGGTAAAATTGAAACCTGACGCTAATCTATTATAACCAACAGATAATCTATACCCCTGACAGTAGGCTTAATGAAGCACGAAACTATTATCACCAAATAGCGCGCGGCCATCGAATGTTTTCCTACCTGATCACCTTGCTCAGATATCTAGTAAAATAAGATATTATATACGAGGACTAATGTGATGGTAGTCTGGACAA
>JABUQX010109841.1:10000-52500 GCA_015478945.1 Trachelipus rathkii
CGAGAGCCATCCCCGCAAGACTTCAGAGGCAGAGGAGTTTCTAGTTATATCACTTTAACCAGGGAGGAGTGTGGAGCCGCTCACAAGCCTTTCGAGAGGAGCAGAGAGTCTTGGAGATGCGCAATAGGTAGGCAGTGATCTCATCACAGAATATTGGTACTTGGACACGTTAGCGCGCGATAAGGGCAACGCGTGTGTAATGTGTCCAGAGATTGTTAAGGGTTAGAGGAAGCTCGAAACTTCACGAGCGTTGATTTCAGAGTGCGTAGGAAGAGACGCAGATCAAGCAGTGCACAAGTTGGGTCAGAAGCTATTATTTTTCTCTTTGAAATATTGTTGCGACAGGGTAGTTGTCAGTTGCCACCTGTGTAGACAATATGGATCGCACAGGAGTCACGAGAGCATTTCGTCTAGAGGAGAGGCAGGACGCGGATATTATAGTTTTCTAGAGGAGTAGAGACCCTGGCGAATAAGGTAAGATGGTTTAGTAGATCTAGATGAGTAATGTTGAAAACTCACGGACCCTTTCACCTGAAATGAAAGCAGAGAGAAATTGAAGCGGACGGCGAGATTACTCGTAAGTAACTCATCACGCGTGAGAATAGCACAACTGTATAAGACGGATCTCAAAGGAAGGATTGCATCTTGCGAGAGAAAAAGGCGAGAGGAACACACACTTTATATTTACAATTATAACTCAAGTTAAAAGGTGCATGTCATTGGATTGAATAACAATCACTCCTGACGCAAAAATCGTGAAAGCCATCTACCTTAAGGTAAATCTGGTTACGGTATAAGCTTGAGAGTTCACTGGGGGTGAACTAAAGAGTTGTGGCTATAGAACAGCGGTGCTTCTTATTGGAAGCTTCAGAAGCAGCAGAATAGCATTCGTCAGACGCAGTTTCACCACTTTTAATATTTAGTAGAAACTATATGCCTCGTTAGTTAAGGCTTATGGGAGCGTGATGGGAAGAGTGTTGAGGGTCGAATTAGATATCAAAAACGCCCGATTTGAGAAAACGATAGATTTTAAGAAGTTAAGCAATTAAATTAAAAAGACCTAGAGGTATTACTAAGACTAAAGAAAGCTGCTTCTGAGAGACAATGGACCTAGGAAGTTAGTGCGAAAGGTCCATCTAAGATCAGCGCTCATGCAAGAGGGCTAAAATTATAAATGCCCATCCGCTAGAATAATACCGCAATAAAGTGGTGCCATTCAGGGTAAAGTACTTAGGAAAGGAAACACTCCTAAATAACACGTACTTTTATGCCGTGTTTAGTATACATAGAGAGAAGAGGTACAATGAGATTCGCCCACTATACATATTATTCGAATCCAAATAATTATACCACACAACCATGGTCTATATACTATCTTATTAGGAGACATCTATAAGTTATATAGAGTCTATGGAAATTGAATAAATATATAAGCCTCGCAGGTAGTAACGAGGATGTCCGATGAGATAGGTCCATTAGGAATTATCACTAGAAAAAAAGAAGGAGAATGTACATGGGGCACACCATAATATAAAGGAAAGCATATCTATCCGGAATGAGAGCGCTCATTTGAACGTCGGAGCTGCATTCAACGGCCACATACACAAATCCTGAGATTAAGAGTCTAAGACTTGATATGATGTATCGACTAAGCGATGCCGCCAAAAAAGTAAGGTATGTGAATGACACTACGTAGCCAGTTCATACTGGCAGAGTAATGTTCCTCCGTTACGCCATTAAATATAATGATGCTATGAATCTAGAGGGAATTACCCAGCGGGCAATCGGTAGATTACAAGACTGTCACAAAACGCGGAAACATTAGAAGAGAACATGCTCTCACTACTGGTGCTAAGGTAGATGGTAAACTAGAATATGGATTTAGCCTAAGCACCAGAGGTTTAGTGAGAGAATATCAGGATCTGTGGAGAGAAGACAGCGTACCTGAGAGAGAGAGCTGGTAGCGCGATACTGCGGGTATCGCCTATAAGCTTTGTTTCAGGCCAGAACACATACTAATTCTCTCTCTAAGGCGTCAAATTCAGTATTAGTTCTATTCCCTTTACGGAGACTATCTCATGTGGTAACTGTGTGGGAGGGAACCAACTTCGAACTAGCGATGATAGTGTATTAAGGGGCTTGGATCGAATTCCTTGGAGGAAGAGCGCGTCAAGTCAATGTGCTGAACGGAGATATCGGTGAGCTACAAGAGACTGCTTTGAGCTTGTCTAAAGGTAAGGTCAAGAGATTAAAGCACGGCGAGAAAGCACGAGCGAAAAGTGGGATGAGCCAGTAGTCAAAAATGAAATTATTATAATGATATTTTGTCCAATTCATAAAGGGCTCAAACAAGGAATGATTGAATATTAACATACCAGAAGTATGGATATGAGAGAACACGCACCAAGAGGTGAGGTTTCAACATGTCGCACGGAAAATCCTTCTGCAGGTGGTGAAGAAGAGGGAGGTACTCAGAAAATGGAGTCAATAAACAATTCTTCACCAATGGAACGAGAGATGATACACTCTCAGGCACAGAAATAACATTCTGACAAAAAGAGAAAGACCCAAAAGAACGATAACCACCCGCCATGTCAAAATTTACAATTCTTCCTTAGAGCTCATATATCCATAAGATCGACACGAAAAAATGTCAACAAAGGTAAGGCGTAACATGCCAAGGGTGATAATACGATAGACACGATAATCAGATCCCGGAGACGACACAGGGCGTAGCCAACCGAGATATCACTCACAGGGAATTGCACGGATGCGTAGGATGCAGAAAAGAGTTACTAAGGTCATCGAGGCACAGACGAGGCTCGAACCAGGCAATTAGTACAGGGAGATATAGATCTTTACTGGTGTCACACACACATTTTGCAGTCGTAGATATTCTCTCGAGTCAAGAGATATAAGGAAAAAGAAAGCAGTAAGAGCGAGACTCATCTTGGTCAGTCTTATTTCTAGAGGATATGAGAAGCGCATAATTACGACAGCGCACGCCTTGGCGGTTAGACCACACTACAGGTAAAAATGTAACATGGTGTTAATTCGATATAGAACTGTCAGAACAAGGCGATCAGAGTACATAACACTATGAATGTCACCAGAGGTAGATAGGGTGGACAATGGAAAATCAAATAAATCACTATAATATTATAGACTATATGGAATTTGGATTGTTGTGTTTTGTGGCCTATGTTTCTTGATTTCCTATCTCTGTCTTTATTTATTGATTGCCTTAAAGGGGAGAAAAGTTGACCGCCAGGTTTCCATTCTCTTGCGATACAAAGTGACAGGGTTAGGGAAACAACTTCTCTAGTGGTCATTAAGATGTCTCATACCGATGGTATTAAAACATAATCTTAGGTAATATTTTGCTGTAGGCCTGAGGTATGTGTACGCAACTGTCACGCAGGCAGCTCGCGCGATGCGGGAGAAGAGTAAATCCTTTTTGGGGACCGTACAGCCATAGCGAGGCCATGTCCTTGTAGCACTGCCTTGACTATCAGCAGCAGTTGTTCCCTGTTCCTATGTACTTGTATTAGTGGGACGTGCATCCATAGTCTAACTGGATGATTATAAACTGGACCGCACGGAAAACATCTGGATCCGTTAGAATGCGCGGCTGTGGGTTGAATTTGGAGAGAGTGACACTTGTATTCGGCATTCTTGATTATCATGGAAATCAGTAGAGGTAGGGTTTTATCCTGCACGAGTAATATAGTGTAGCACGCCCGAAAGATATTCCTACGTGTAATCCGAGATATAAAAGACTACCAGGCGGTAGCGGACGCAGAAAAGTCGTCTCAAATCCATAAATCTAGAAGTAGCAGCACATGTAGAAAGAAAGGAAGAGAGAACAGAATAGGGTATTGGAGCGCACCCATAGCAGATGAATTACTGAGAAAAGCATTTTCGAGAGATGCGGCAATGCACCTATTGATAGGGTATTATATATAGAGACACCACATATTAAAAAAAGGATTGCTCTCCCAGCCACAGGCAATCCAATCACAGTAAAAAACTAAATAATGCTCAAATAATGTCGCCAGACAGCATTTAGTACAGCCGCGAAAAGGTATACTAAACTAGAGCTAAATTACTGTATTTTCCGATTGGGGGTTAATCTCCATAATCCTATTTGTTGTAATTATTTTATCTTTTATATACACACACTTATTACATGAACTTCGCGTCTCGCTCTCCTTCTATTATCTATGAATCATCTCCTTCGCAAATCTTCCGTACTCATTTACGACGGGTTGCTTCTCGTGTGGTATCCTTCTGTCTGCTTGGAACAATATCACGAGAACACTCGTAATACGTGATCTGCTTCTAGAGCGTGGTACTTAACACTCGATATAAACTACATGTTTTTGGGAAACCTCACATGAACAATCGGATTTTGCTAGCACACGATATCACTCAAAGAATACTGGAAGGGAAGTAAATGCTTGATTAAAAGAGTAAACTAGTAGGGTATAAACTTAAAATGTTATCTTTTTTTTCCATACATAATTAATACAAATTAAAGTTGAGTCTAAAGAAGAAGTTCCACTAAAAGCATAACAATAAAATGAGAGTGAAACACATTACAATATACAGCCCATAATAGGAGGAATAATATTAGATGAAAGTACAATAATGTAACTCTACTATATAATAACTCATGAGGGAGGGAGGACACTTCTAAGATCCAAAAACTCCCGGCACATTAATATATGAGGAATTAAGGGATCAGAAAACAATAAGGGGCATCAATAAGAATAACTAAATATAATAATATGATATTATCAGCACTTACAATGAATTCACTAATAATGAATACATTACTAAATAATAATAATTTAAAATTATTAGGTCCTGTGCAGCATATATAACTTGTTAGAGGTTCCTATGCATATCTAGGACGGTTTTCCTTGTTTGGGCATGGCATGGGGTCCAACGCTTTTCTTATAGGTACCGAGCGCAGGTGCTCCAGGGGAATCTTATCATCGCGATTCCACACGATGTTTTTGAAGCTGGACGAACGGCAAAATTCTTCTGTGATAGGAGGCCGGTACTCTGTGGTATAGACTAATCGGCAAGGAGTTCCTTGGCTTGGGTGTGTGGTGAGTCTATCTGTCCAACTGGTACGCGAGGCAGTCTTCCCGATGTCACCGTGGCATCCACGGTCACTCTACTTTTTCTTTTGACGCGTGACGGCTCTTGTTTGATTCTGTTTAGAAGTTGCGCCTACAAGCGTTTGTATTATACAATAGGCTTGATGCAGTTTTGCGTATTATGTGTATCTCTCCATGACGGAAAAAAATACGGACTCCTCAATTCTCTCTCAACTTTTAAAAAGAGGCCGTGTTTCTGAATCGCTGCGAACTATATTAACATCTATTAAAAAAAGGAATAATAATTAAAGGGAGGCTAATGGAAGAGGATAACAATTAGATATATCCACTAGCATATCTATTAGCAATACAAGAAGAAAGCAATCTAGAATCACAATACACTCAGTTAACAGTGGGGGGTGAAAACAAGTAAAAAATTAAAATTATATTATCAAAAAAAAACGCATTAATATTAATTTAGCATTTTTAGTTCGACATTATTTACTTTTGACTCTATTAAATGACTTGGACCGATCTCTTGTTGTCTCTTAACACACGATATAAAATCTATAGAGTTAAATCAAGATGGCCGAAAAAAATTAACGGCAGATAACGCTGTTCTTCGTCATAAGAATGAAAACCTATATTAATGTATAATTTTACTTTTTGCACAATTGACATAACTTTATTAATTACTTTTTTACTTTTGGTTGCTTTGATGCTTGCTTCCGATGACTAATTTGGAGAAGGAAAACTTCTAATAAGCAATCTCAAATAAATGGTCGTTGGTAAATGGAATAAAAGCTTCTTATATATATAATATATATATAGTTAGTAATACAAACACTAACATACACCACAGGATCACTCACTTATGTAATATATTAGCTTAATCTATAAAGTGGTGTCATACCAATTGAGGATAAGCTATGCATACGCAATTCACTTTAAGTAAAATAAATATTGTATTAAAGATAATATATCTATATATATATAATAAATAACTGACACTATCACAGGGTACCACATTTTATAGCATACTATTAGAATACATATATACTATTTATATTACATTTAATATAATAAATATTTATGCACTGTCATCTTACTTATAACAACATACATATTGGAGTCAAAAAGAGAAATAATCTTAAACACAATGCTTTAAATAAGTATATAAGCCCCGCCATACTTTTTTTTTAAAAAAAATAAAAGGTATACTTATACCTTTAATTTCATAAAAAACATAAATTAATGATCACATAATTCTTCTTGAGAGAGTATATAAATTAGAAAGCGTCGATTTGATCGTTTAGCGAAATATGGCGCTTGAATAATATAATATAGTAATACTTAACAATATATTATTTATATAATAATATATATACGCGATATTTGAGAATATTAGCAGAGGATTATGCCAATAGGGAAAAAAAGAGTTTAAGTTTAAAAACTACAGTCTTAGCAATTGAGAGCACGCTAATGAGTTAAGGGAAAATAAATTGACCCCTGAACCAATCATTAATCCCACTAAGATATCCACCTGCAGTGCTTTAGAAAGATCAGAAAACTATTCCAAATATATGCGCGCCGGCATACGAATGTTGCCTACCTAAGTATTACCTGCTCGAGATTATATTCCTAGTATAGCTTGAGTACTGAGTGAGGATGTTACCTGACAGGATTCCCCATAGATTAGTGAAGCGGGTAATCGTGTATGCAGAGTCGAACATCTGCATTAGTTCGTATAGAGTAGAATTACTAATAGTAAGGTGGATGAGATCTGGTGTTGAAAATAGAAATCCTGTGACTCGGAGATTGATGGAAGATTCAAGTATGACGATGACCGTAAGCTCAAGTGTTAATGAGTCTGAGGCCGGACACGTATTGGGTGCTGTTAGTTTAGCGGAGAAAAAGAGGGAGAAGGTAGGAATTAAATAAGTGAAAGAAGGATTATCGGAAAAGGGAAGAGAAGGAGAGGAGGAAGAGATGGCAGGTAGAGAGAGATTATTGATAACGTTAAAACCCGAACGAGTTGAAGGAGGAGAAATTGAATAAAAAAAGGTAAAAAGCAGTTCAGGGTCTGAGAGAACAAGAAGAGGATATTTGACTCGAGAAGAAATGCAAGGTACTTAATGAGCGGATTTCGATCAGAAACGACTTCAGTGCAAGTGATTTGGTAGACGTCTAGGATATCAGGGTAAGAATATTCTCCCTTTCCATAAGTTATCACAGGAAAAAGGTTTCGCTCGTAACTTAGGTTGGAGAGCGGTGCGTTGGGAGCTAATATTATAAAACTATTATATACAATAACCACATATTGTCCATATTGATTCTTATTTTAGTATTTTAATTTTTAATAGTTATGGTAAATTTTAGTTAATTAGTGGTTAGATTTATTAGAAAGGCATATTTTCTATAATACTTTTAATATCAATATCCTACGAGTGAGATTTAAACATAATGAATCGCCCTTCTCAATAAATACCTTGCTCTTTCGCGATTACCCGGCCTTGTTATCTTTGCAGATGAATTCTGTTTACTTAAGAAGCTATAGAAACGAGATTTGATTTGTGGTTGTAATCTAAATCGATGGGCGTATCAATTAGTAATTACGGATGAGAGTGTTTATTGTCACACTTATAAATAACTATATTATCTATCAGATATTTAGTTAGTATCCTTATGATCTTACAGTAAAGAAATAATTTATATGTGATTAGGTCGCATATACTACCTTTGCACGTCGCTTAAAAAATAGGAGATGTAGTAGGTTAGTATCGCATACTGCTCTTGAATGATTCACGTTATCTATTTATTCCTATTGGTGTATACTGGTAATTAATTTTTATTTATGGATCGATTAGTTGGGTTACCTTGGTATCTCGGTTTGTCGTTGATACCACGGCTCATTTAAGTATACAATAAAGAGTTTTTCATAAGCACTATATGCCCACAACAATTCAATATTGTACTCATGTTAAAACAAATAATATATAGAGAAGGAAATCAAGAGGATAATCATTTAAAACCAGTAGATGAAGGAAACCCCAGACAATAGAAATCAGTACGATGGTGTGTTTATGCTTTAAAGTGAGTTGCAGGAAGCATTGTGTAATTATAGTGTGTTGAATTGCTTGTATGAGTTTATAATCCTGCTAAGTATATGTATATCAGAGAGTTGTCTACTTAAAGGATAGTAAGTAGCTACTTAGCGCGAATAGATCTCTCTCCTTAGCAAGAAGTTACCCTATAAGTGTGGTAAGATGACTTCACATAAGACAATTCAACTCGTTCAGAGGTTAGATGATACCAATCCTTTCCCCGAACTCCTATGAGTTAATATACACACCTAAATATTGTCTCGTGTATATAAGTCTAATAACAGATTCGCAAATTTCTTAATAGAACATCAATAAATTGTGATAAAAAAAATCCCGAATGGAATCTAAACTTTTTCCCCTAAGTAAATCTACCTTTCTCTCACAGTTTCCCAGTCATCTGAGTTAACACTTGTTCCAAATAACAATCTCATATGTCCCTTCCCCTATAATATATCTCTATTCATAAATTGGTTTAAAACATATTAACTGCATGTAATGTGCGAGGATATATTAAATTAAATATTATTATTATAAAACAATATTTTAAAGAGAGTGAGGAATTCCATCTCTTACATCTAGTAAAGTTTCACTTGGAATTAAACGGGACAAACACAGCGAAGCCTGGAATTCCAGAAATTCTGCATTAAGACATTGACATTATACGAAAATTTTATACACCAAAAATATTTGATTTGGTAATAAAATTAATGTAATGGGCTTTGCGAATAAGGATATCTAGAAAATCCTATACACAACATAACTAACACAGGAGTTCATAACCAACGGATCTAATCATTAGGTAAGATATTTAGTTCAATTTTAAATTTCAATAATAAATAAAAAAAAGTACTCAAATAGGATCATGCCGTTTCAACACCTTTCCTAGCGAAGATTATGCTCAGGAATAGACACAATGTAAGTTAAGAATTAAAACAGAGGAGAAAATGAAATAAGTGCGAGGCAAACCATTATATCGTATCACTAGGCATGGAACGGAGACAGATAAACAAGAGTCATAGATACTGATCACTGTGTACTTAAGTATGATTTTGAGTACCAGACTTATTCTCTAAGCGTCATATTGCGCAAATAGTTTAAGAACATATAAAGAGAATATAGTCTATTATACTTTGAGCGTATGGGCTCTTTTGTTAAGCGAAAAGAAGGAAGAAGAGTCTGCATACCAATCAAAAACTCGAACATTAATGTCGATAGTCTAGGGTCTAATCTCACGGCCAAAGACTTCAAAAGCTCAGCAATAATTGATACTTATGTTGAACAATAATCAAACTGGACAATTCAAAAATGAGAGAAGTGGCGGACTAGAAAAGGTTGGAGAAAGCATAAATTCGAGTCACTATATCTAATTTCGAATGCGTCTTAGTCGACTGTGGCTCAAACGAAGTCCTATTCATATATAAAGAAGATGAAACTCGAGAAGGGACAGAACATATATCATGTGTGTAAGATATTCATTTACTAAAAACTCCAGAGATCTACGGATAATATAAAGAGAGTATATCATTAATATATGGATGAGGAGACAAACACATTCTGGAAATAATTGGGTTCAGACCAGACCAGCGGCACTTTTGAGTATAGGAGAGATTTTTTCTCGCGATAGAGATAAAGACTATGAAGATCTCACGACTGCTTAAAGTCCTTCCACATGTACCTTCTTTGGTTTGCATTATATTGTGATCTGGATATTTGCATGTTAAGTTCGAGAAGAATAGTAGATATTCGATAAGAATCAAGTCATCTTAATTAATTTAAAAAATAAATCTACCATTTGACTGACTATTTAATGATCTTAATATAAGAATCAATAAATTAAACTAATTCAATTATTTTTATTCGATTGGATGACCTTAAAAATTATGGCAACGATTTAAATATATATAGTATTTATATATATAAAAAAATTTTATATAATGATATAATTTTAAGGAGAGGATCTGCTTTTAAGTTAAGAGATGGATTCTATTTTATAATTCATCAACAATGTAATATAACTTAAAATATTTATTATATTAAATAATAATCAAAAATAAGTAAGTTTCACTCTATTCCATCATTAATAAATTGTTGCATAAAATCCATAAACCATATTCATAATAAAATCAAAATTCTAAATTCAAAATCAATTAAGACAGTTAACCATTACTTTTAGGTTAATGCATTGAGTCTCTTAAACTCCTATGTACAATCTTATTTTAATCTCTATTAAGTACACATATACTTAAGATAATTCTGAAGGTGAGCACGTGATTAGAAAACATGTTCAAAATAGAGTCCTTAGGTATTGAAGGTGAGTATGAATATAATAATAAATCTGAAATAAGATGATTTGAACAGATAATGAATAAAAGCTCCGTCAGGTATATAATAGCGAATTTATTAAAAGAACGGAAAATATCATAATAGATGCTGTTTCCAATGGATATTGAAGATAAAACACTTCCACTTTAATGTTGCCATCATAACTATAAACATTGAGCTCTTGCAGTGATTTAATTAAGATAGAATTCTATATAAAATTGGAAAGTAATAAAGATTTAGTTAATTAAGTCCATATGATGATTAAGTAAACTTTCTATGACAACAATTAGCTGATGGTATTATTAAGAAAAGAGTTAATTTACCATGATGCAGCTACACTCTGATTTATAAATAAAATTAATTTAATATATATTTGGTTTCCTCAACAGACGCTGTTATCAAAACTGATGACAAGTAATCAACAATAGAGTCAGGCTCTAATTGTATTAAACTAGTTCTATTACTTCTATATAATTAAAAATAATTCTTTACTAACATACTATCATAACATGAGAGCAGCCTATACTGTGACAACAAGATCTTTATGTCCTGGTTAAATATATGGTAAGTTAATATAAATGATTGAAAAGCGTGTGCATTTATATTTCCGAGGTTCAGATGGGGTTCTGCTTTGCACAACTTCTTCGGACAATTAAACAAGCCATTTAACCCTTCAGATTAAGTTATAAACGCATAAACGTTTGCGTTCAATATTTTATCGTTTATTTTTTCTAGTTGATTGGTGATAGATGAGTATAATTGGGAGTCGTAATTTAAGTGCTTAGACTGAGTAACTTTGATTCTAATTATTATATCCATTATTGTATTATTTATTGAGGTTCAACATTCTCACACACTTCATTCACCTATTATTATATTACATATAATTTAAGAACAAAATTTAAGCTTCAGTCTTTATTAGACTATAGGTATGTATTTGCATTGTTATCTATTACCATTTGGGTATCAGATTTGCTATATGTAAATTAAGGATTTTGTATTTATTTGGAAATAAAGTATATGACTTGGGTATTTGGGTATTTTAATTATTAATATTTAGTGGATCCTTTTATAACTAACAAAATTTAAAGAACTTTAATTAATGATGCAAATACAAAAGAAAATGGAAGAATTAGGTGGTTTCCAATATCTATAGAGAAGTAGGGACTACTAATAATTGAATCTAAATTAAGACTGTTATGGAAGAAGAGGGTAGAATAGTTCAACGTCAGGAATAGAAAATAAGGTTCTTGGATATCTTTTAATCCTCTTACTATGAATAAAGTTAAAAATAAAGCAATTGATTTTCCGTTATTTAAAGCCTAAGATGAAAAGTTACGAAACAAGATTTGGTAATTGAGTAAATCTTGAGTAAAGTGATCCAATTAGGTTAATTTATATAGATTTCCACTTTTAAAATATATCTTTTTCGACAGCCGAGGAAAAGCAGATAAGAGGTACGGATTAGATTAATATAGAAGGAGAGAGGGAATATGAGAAGGTAGCAGAATTAGAGTTGCTCTCTAGATTAAGGGTTATTGAGAATATAGGAGTACATTATTGATGTCATTCTTGGTTCTTAAGATATTCTCAATGGCTCACCAACTTGATAGTTGCCAGATGATTTTAAATCACATTAAATATAATTATTTGATTATATATTGAGAAAAAGGTAGTAGACTTTTACTCCCTTAATCATCCCCTCATTATTAACTTGCACGTATTTTCTCGCCGTGATTTTGTAACATCATCTTTGTTTCTATGGAGATTTTCTATGGTTATTCTCAGACACTATTATTGCTCTTCTATATTTTACTTACCTGTGTCACACAAGTTCTAATTCATATATCCACAAATTAAGGCCAAGTTGGGCAACCCAAATTCTAGAGAGTGACTGTTCCTCTCTTAGAGCTTGTGGTATCTGTGTGGTTCGGATTTTTTCCAAGTAAGTATAAAATCAATACTTTAGCCTATGGAAACTTGCAGAGAATGCGCTATTGCAGTTACAAAAACGAGTAATAAGGTCCTTTGAGTAGCTAGCACAATATAGTCGAAGTCCTTATTCAGTGTGCGCTGCTTCTGAAAAGACAAAAAGAGAAATAAAAGGTGAAATTATATAGATATATGACGAGATAGAGACTCAGAGAGAGAATTTCTCCAATACAACAAAATCAAAGTTGAACAATAGAAACAAAGAAGATATCCATTATCTTATATGCTTACTACTCTAATATACTATTTGTTCAAGAGTCTTGGCTATATTCAGCCAGCAGATCTGATTTACTCTATGAGGGCTAGTAAAAGTTACCTCTATATTCAAAATCTTTCATATTGCTCATTGAGGATATTAATGACGGGGTCATTTGCTTGCGATTATATATTTAGATCATAATCTCAATTGACCTATTAATAAACCTTAAAATTGATTTGATCTTAGAGTGCCAATATAAGGAATAAGACTTTTACAATGTAAAAACAACCATATCTGTGGTTTATGTTATCTAACATGTCTTTTGTTACCATAAATTATTTAAAGATTAAATTTCACAATGTGTGCATAGGCTTTATAAAGTAACTTAAACCTCAAAAATATTCAAATTCATAAGCAGGAGTAAAAAAAAGAAGAAGAAATTGTTGAAGATAAAAAGCCCAACTCTAATGGTTGAAGAATAATGCAAGCTTTGCATGTTTTATAATCTAAAGTTAGAGATGAATATAAATTATTCTCCAAAATACTTACTAAAAAAGGATGTAAATTAATTCCAAACCCTGGTCAATCAACTATAACTTATTCATATTAGTTATATAATTAAAAGCCTTCAATATACCGATCCAAAGGAAGGAGAATTGCCAAGACACTTTATATAATGATGATGTGATGTGATAAATCCAATCTTCTTGGCAAGGATCATCATCTCACTAATTAAATAATAAAAAAGACTTTCATAATCAATGAATTGTCAACATCATTGGTGTAATCAATACATATTTCAAATAATTCATCAGAAGCTCATGGCACTTCTGAGATTTAATCCATAAGGCTCAATTGAGCAGTGACCTGTAAATAAGTTTTAGTCATGACTGAGTATAGTTATGCAAAAAAAAATTTTATTATAAAAACATGTATATAACCTTTAAATATCCATTATATTAATATAAAAAATGACTAATTCTATATCCTCAACATTAAGAGTTAATATAATTTTGTGACGTCCTTTAATTGACGCACAATATTACTAGGAAAGTGGAATACTTACAGGGCATTCATCGTTGTAAAGTATTAATGAATATAAGGGATATTTCATAATAACATGGTAATCTATTAAAATTTAATTTCACCTGCTTAATATCAGAGCTATTCATTGAATTTGAATTTGTCCTTCCAAGATATATGTCCCTACTGAATCACTTTTTACTTATTCAAATAATCCAAACGTTTAATACAAATATATTAAATGGCATACCGTCCAAATTTGTACTTAAATAACGGATATAAAATAGCATGAGGATATATGTCAAACAACGGTGGAAATCTGATATGATTCCATGAAATCTACTTTTGTTTCATTCAAATAATTATTATGTTACTCCGAACTATGTACGATATCAATAACATCAATAACATAATTAACATTCAGATTCCAGTACCTATTTACCAAGTATATATGGAATAAGTGGATCAGTTTGGAGAGAAAGAAATGTAATACGAACAAGTTAAGGAGAATGTATTCTCCTATAAAAACTATTCAGGTATAAAGCAACCTTAACCTACTTTCAATTGTTATTCACATATAAAAGAATATTTTCAAAATATTCACCAATAGCTATTCAATTAAATTCAAGACCTTAATTAAACCTATATAGGTTCAATCAGATATAATATTATGGTAAAGTTAATTATGAGCTCCAATATATCCTTTTATGGAAGAACTATAAGGCAATTTTCAAATTATTACTCTCATATATCAATATGAAGTTTCCACACCTCCATATGGTAAAAACTTCCTCCCATTCACACAAATCACAAGTAACTTATGCCAATAAACTACTAACTGTTCAAGGATTAAGAGTTATGGATGAACTTTCAGGGAATTATGGTTAATGAAGTCTAATACACCTAATTAAAAATTTGCAGACAGACTGTGAATTTATCTATATCAGTCAGAATGTGGGACAACAGAATTAATAGGAGTTTTTGATAGATATATCGTTTCTGATACACACACCTAATAAAAAGCCATAGACCCTTCTGGCTTAGGGATAGATGATTCCTGGGAAGTCCATTGTTGGTAAGATTAGATCAAATAAGTATCAGAGAGTGGTGAGTTTAATTTAAAAAGGGAGATTGGACAAAACCTGTCACTTTATTCTTTTGTGTCAATACTCTACACCCATTATATTAGGAGTTATTCATATTACCTATATATATATATAATATATTATATATTAACACTCTGTCCTCACATGTGGAGAATACATGATGCTGTAATGCAAGCAGTAATGATCTCTCCAATAAGATGGTCAAAAACCAATGAAAATAACATGTAATCAAGTTTAGATCCCTTAACAAATTCAAATTTATCACAGTTATTATTCAAAGTTAAATTAAGTGATAAAACTGCATTGTAGAAATGTAAACACTGGTAAAATGCCTAACTACTTCAGGTAATAATAAATTACACCTCAACTTGAGAACTCTTATCACAATACAGAAATCAAATTTTACTCATACAGCCTAATTCACGACAAAGAAATAAGTACTATAAGACAGGTTACTCAATGCTGATCTAATAGAAAATGTAATCAGAATTCCTTCGCAGTAGATATTATATCTAAGATTTGTAAAAAAATGTTAATTCTTTTAATTGCAAATCTGGTAATAGTGTTATAAAAAAATCAGTAATAAATTGATATAATAAATAAAATTTATAAATAATAACTTCCATACTATATTTCTCTTCTATATTTTTCACTTTATTATTATTAGTATTTTAATTTAGGATATAGTATTTATTATTTTAGATATATTAAAATTACTATATTTGTTATTTTCATCCAAGTATCTATTTTATTTATTTAGTTTTGCGGAATTTATATTTTGTCTACATGTGGTAATTATCACATATTTTCAGCTATAATTATCACCATAAAAAATCACATATGTCTTATTGGCGACAATAAATTGTGGACTCACTTTCTAATTCAAAGGCGGTACTATTTAGTCGCGTTGTCAATCGTAATTATTAAATTACAAAAGTTTAATAATCAAAAATGTATGAAAATAAAGCTATTAAAGTAAGGTAATTATTCTCATTAATCTTTATCAAAATATTTTTTTACACTTATCACTTAACACCTTATCTCTAATTACATACTTTACCCTTCTCACCAATCAAATTTACCCTCTTCACTAACTACAAAAATGTCATTTAAAGATGATAGATTTAAACTTAAACCTAAAAAGGTTATACAGTAAGTTATATCTATGGAAAGTCATAGAACTTTATAAATAGAGTCAAAAAAAATCTATTTATTTGAAAACAAACAAATTATCAGGTAATGATGCTAAATGTATATAAGATTCCAATTTTGTAAAACTTATATATATATCACCTATACACCTCATTATAAAATGTCGAACGAAATGACACAATGAAGATGTCAGGAGAGAAGATGGAGGCCTAAGTAGGATATTAATGAGAATGCACAACCTGTGTGGACGAGAAAGGCGTTGGTCTCTCACGACGAAGCACAAGCGCCTCAAAGCGGATAAGAATAAGCAAGAACGTGGTCAGGCTAGTAGTAAATGGAGGATGAGACTGGTGATAAATTATTAGATCACTCAAGGAAAGACGAAATTAAGGCAGAAAAACCATACTAAAAACTAAATCAGATAATCAAGCCGAGAACATATTATTATATTAATATATATGTGTCACAGATTCCTCTTTAACACAGCGGAGCGAATGCCAAGAATTACGAAAGGGAGAGCGTCGTATTAACTCAAATTAATTCCGGATTGGAGCTAGAGTCTAGAAGAGACCTTAGCTGATCGAGTTAGGAACTATCAACACATATGACTATAGTTTACCACGATATTATCTGGATTAAAAAAGAAGTCGGTTGAAATCTTATCCGAACAAAGAAGATATTGAATAATCTAATCTTAATATATCATCCAATAAGTAAAGGATCAAAAAGATCTATACCTTATATAATTTGAAGTCCGTTTGATGAACAGAAAAAGCGGACAACATCCTTAAAGCGTGCGGAAATCCAATAAGCAATGAAAGCTTAATAGCTATTGGATTCCGCGCCATTATGGCGAACAGTAAGAGAGGGAATTATTACCCTGTGAAGTCCAACAGTATTAGGTTAAGAAACCGATTTCCTATACAAAAATCACGTAATATAAAAGAATGTATTTCTTACCTACTAAAAGCTGGAAAGTGAGAGCACTAGAGTGAGTCCAGAAAATAGAGGTCGGATGTGGACTTACGTTCAAAGCGAGCACCCAAGGAGGTAAGAAAGTAAGCCTAGCGGGGACTTGGTGGACGGTGTACTTTAAGATTAATACGCATAAAGCAAGGAAATAGAACTAAGTAGACGACACCAAGTTTGACCTACGCTAATCGGCATATTTACATGATCAGGCCACACAATTAATCGTGCAGCAACGCAGTTTGCGTGAAGCTCAATGCCAGGGGTGGGAAAGCGAGTGAAGATTGCAGAAGACTGAGGAAAAAACGATGCAGGTACGAAAGGACGAGGAAATCCCTGAGAGACATCGCACAGAAGTCTCTTCTCTATCTCAGGGAGTTGGAGCCACTCCAGCTTGAGGGAAGAATCTTGTGGAAGTGCAGGATCCTCGGTAGTCTGGCACGTTGCCATAGCTTCGCAGTCGACGTTGGGTAAGGCTGAAATCGCGTCGATTTCAATGCGGAAGAGAGCGTCAGCAGTGAAGTTGTCGACACCTGAAATATGTCTGACATCAGTGGTGAACTGTGAGACATACTCAAGGTAACGAGCTTCTCGAGGAGAGTGCCGTTCGTTTCTGGAGACCATAGCGAAGGTAAGTGGTTTGTGATCAGTGAGTATTATGTATGTAAATCATCACACACGACCCTTATTCCCAGTAATAGTAAGACGAGAAATGGAACAAGGCAAACGATCACGAGAATAAACAAATATCGTAAGATAAACTCCCTAATTACCAACGACCATTAAGCTTAACTGTAAAGCTAATCTCAAATTAGTAGAGGTTGCATACACTTGCGAGATTAGAAAAGTAGCGAAGAGGTATCTGATCCCACTTAACCGTTCTCCGTTTATGCTTAGACTTATTAGGAAGAATCTTATCTTCATCCGGATACAGAGCAGATTAATCCCGCAGTTATGAGAGCCACGGACTTCTAGACGCTGCATACCTCGGTTGCCGCCGGGATTAGCCCTATGAAATTCTGCGGAAACCGAGGAGAGTGATGTTGCCACAGAGATCCAGCAGATTTGCTCGGGATTCCTTAATTGAAGTATAGATCATTATCAAAAGCAGCGTATACTATTCGAGTATACAGTACCTCAAGTCCACTATTTTTGAGTAGTAACTGCCATCGGTGCATTATGGGAGGGGATGAGAAGCAGTGAGGGAGGTCGTTAAAGAGAAATAATCATGAGAGATCCCGATTATGAGAACACGATGATTAGAAATAAGTTAAGCATAACGCCGAGTACTAACGTAATGAGCTGCTTCTAGAGAAGACAGGCACTTCATGGGATAGGTGCGATTAGGCCTCGAACGCGCACTTCTGCAAGACGGAAAATAATGCATATCCGCTGAAATAAACTAAGTGTGTCCTAGATAAGGTATAGAGAAGGAACATCCAAAAACACACTTTTGCCTGGGAATTGAGATGCACATGGCCTAAATATATTCTTATCAAACACTGGCAAAAATTACTGAGCATTTAAACGATAGATGTTTATGCTCATTTAATAAGCTCGGCAGATGAAGAGGTCATAACTATGAGGAGTCAAATCACGAGATTAACAGCAAATACACTTAGAAGAACCTCATAAGAACGTCTGGATGAAAAATGCACCCCCAATAACGAAATGCAAATTAGCATAGTGTACTTCAAAAAGAGTAAGCCAAAAGGGGTGATAGATTTAGGCAAACCCGTCCTTCACTGAAAATTGGATCCTCTAGTGCGACACTGGAGATACTTGGTGGTAAGTACCCTGACAAAGATAAACCAATTCAATACTAATAATAAAATAGGGAATATTTTACCAGACCAGATTAGAGGTAGAATTTAAGACTGGAGTTGACGGGACGCTGAGGGTAGCGAGTCCTGGTATCTAGTTAAAAGCGTTCAGAAGCCCCTAAAATCTCCCACAGGCCTCCATCAGTTATAACACCTATTAGGCATACCATAGTTAAGGAGGGGGATATGGAACCTTAATTAAGACTTAACTTGTAAGATTATAGGGGGAGTAATAACCAATGAATTACGAGAGCAATTAATAGTGTCATCGAACTCCGCTTTTGTGCAGTAGCTTTGTTAAGCTTGCAGCGAAAAAATTTTACGGCAGCCTAATAATCGCTAGACCGTTTTAATTTTTAGAACTTTTGAAACGCATATAGTAGGTGTAGAATATGAGACAACTAGTATAAATCTCTATATGATGGGCGCAACATGAAATTATGTAATTGAAATCAGTTGAGTAACGCAATGAGAACATGAAGAGGTATGCAATATACTTAATAGCGTCAACTTGGATAAAATCATTCTAATTTCAGATCGCGAGCTGGAAACATGAGAATAGCAGAGTTGAAAGATTCAACTCTCACGAAAACAAGTAGACAGAAAAACGAAATCTAGATGTCATTGCTTATGTAGTCAGATATGTAACAGTCTCATGCAGAAATAGCACACACGAAAAACGAATGATCTCATGGAAAGCACAGATTCAACCAATTAATATCATCTCTAATTGGTAAATCTTATTAACTACCTATTAGAGAAGTCAAATATAAAGGTCTGATAAAAATGCCTAAATTTCTCTTGTCTGGGGAGGGAAAGTTCAGCGGTCACCGAGGAATGGGATGTAGATCAGCGAACACCAGCGGAGCCCATCTACCAATAGTGGTGAGAATGAGACGGCTTTGGACGAGACGAGGTCCAAAGGGAAAAGGGGGACTGACAGCATGTGGCGCTACACTAATAATGATCCGAGCGCAATGGAGGCACAAATGCTGAAAGGTTCCTTTATTCGACCACACATCATTGCTTGACAGGTGAGAAGCCAGTGGCAAGGTCAGTGTAATAAGGAGATCATGCAGAATCTTTGAGTGTGTGGATTCTATTCTTTTCTATATGGTTCCAAAATATAATGATTATACAGAACTTCACATAGGTTTGTCGATCACTGTCTGCACACGTATTACAGGTTGTCATGTATGCCGTGTCGAAAATGGCGTTAGAGAGAGTATATCATCCTGAGACTCGCATAGTAAGAAATCCGCGGAAGAAGGAGAAAGACAAACAACGGTACGAGAGTGAACAGTGCGAGGGAATACACCTTTGCTATTTAAGGATAAGCCTATTGGCGAGAATGAGCGTTTCCTCGACAAAAAATGATGCCAAGTGGTTGGGTGATCTTAACAGCTCGCCATCTTCGGCCATACCGATGTGGTATAAAGCACATAGAGAGTCCACTCATTAGAGATTAGTTTAGACAGTATTAGGGACCCTGGGGTGGGAGAAACGGTTCTCCATGTACGAGTTGTGAGTTAGCAGAGGAATAAGGTATACATACTCCACCTCATCCTGAGGATATCCGTAGCAATCAGTCGGAGATAAACGATATCAGCATCCTTTCACTTTTTCTGGTTATAGAGAGAGACCTGAATTGGTGGACTATCTAAGGCCCATGGCACTCTATAGGATTTGCTACCCAAGCACAAGGATGCTAAGTAAAGGGCAGATCTCAATCTACACTCTTAAGAAACTATAGGAATTCGAGAGATACAGGATTGGATTAGAGAGGCACGTTGGTTATGGACACATAGAGACGCCACGTCAAAGAGAGTTATATTTTCTGACCAGTGCTATGTGTCGAAAAGAGATAAACTGCAAATCATTTTCAATATCTGGATATTGCTGCGAGGGCTCAATTGAATCGCGTATGCTGACGCCACAGAGGAGAGAAGACAGGAACGCGAAGCAAGAGAGATACACGTCTAGTGTGGGTAGGCAAAATTCTTGTCATCGACACGCATCCTCGAAATAGTATGCAGTATGATATGAGGACGATAACCAGGGTTTAGTAACACGACGAAATCATGGAAAGTAGGAGAACGCGCGGAGAGTTGCATTATAAAATTGGGCCTCGATATAATGTGTGAAGAGAAGTTCCGGGCCTATTTCAACGTACAGCTAATAAAATCTTGGAGATTAAAAGACAATAGTGCTATAAGATTTAAATAGTTGTGCTAATACCCATTAATGTAGTCTATACAAGATATAATACTAACTTTTGCGATTCTTTATAAGCTTTTTCATCTCTGTTTATTCCTCTTTTTTCGAGTGAAACTATTCTGCTATCCGGTGTTGTGTACGGTGATGTTGTGTAATATATTATTCTTATAACAAAAACTTTTTCTGCCTTTTCCTGGCTCGCTTCATCTATTTTTCTGGGTTTTTATCAGACCTCTGAGTAAACATTCTGCTTCCGTGTTTAAGTCGGTATCTTTCCCTGTTTTTTTCCGATATTTGATACCCAACACGTAAAATATATGGAGAATTAAATAATATAAGGATTGAAAAAAATTATCAAAAATCCAGTTGTAAGTATGATCAAAAACGAATGGTATCAGCAAAGAACAAAAATATAAAAGAACTTGGTAAAAAGGAAATAAATAAATAAATTAACTATAAATAATAATAATAAAATAATATACTATATTAGAGATTTATAGTGATGCATTCCTAAAAAAGCCCTAATAATTACGATATAATTTGATGGATAATAATAAAATAATTAATAATAATCCACATAATTCACGCCAATTAAGTATTACTCAGGTATAATATATTAAACATCCAATTGAAAATTAAGGTTAATGATTATGAGCAACAGGCAATGGTTCTTCTTTGTCTGGCCTATGATGGGGATCCAACTCGCGTGCTTTATGTAAGCTCCGTAGCACCACTGAAATATGTAGGTTTCCACCTGTAGGGAGCGAGATTGGAATAGCTAGATTGGCCTATAGGTGTTTGGGAGCTAACTTCATTCCTGGAGGTAATAGTGACTTTCACAGATGTCAGCGAAGCCATTGGCATTTCATACTTCAATAGCTCAATTATACAAACTTATCATAAGGCAGGGAATGCTTGTTTGATGTTAGTAGCCGGCCATTTACAGACACCTAAGAGGAGATATGAAGACAAAATCTATGAGAGACGTATGCAATTTGATATTAGAGAAACAATATCGGAGACTCCCACACATCAATTCGCTGGCGAATATAAACAAAAAACACAAGGGACTCAAGATCTCACATCATTGAAAATATAGAACAATAAAATATAAGAACTAGAATCTTGAACCATAAGGCTATCCTACATACAATACTACATTAAGTTTTTACCTCATTTTTAATTAAAATATAAATTATATACATAAAGAATTGAGATAAAAATTGGTATGAGATAATTATGATGGCAACTAATTCATAGTTGTGCTACGAAGACATTAACAAAGATATGAGTAGAGGCCTGAATAAAATAAATCGCCGTGAGGAAACTCACCCAAATGAAAGTGAGCACAATGTAGAAAAATTATGATAAGATATCACATCTAGTATTTTCTCGCTAGGATGACGAATTCTAGGATGGAAAGATGTGAAAGCAGCTACAGTAATGTAAGTAAAACATTTAAAGAATAACTATATAAAAAACTGCCACTTTCATTCACCGAGAAGTAAAAAATCCCAACATGGGGTTGTACTATAGTTGCATTACTATTATTATATCGATTAATAAATATACGGCCACTGTTCACTGCGGATTTTACTCACTGCGTCGAAAGACAGAAATCAGCCACCACTGATTTAAAAAATTCCATAAGTCTTTGCAAACAGTATAAATTTTGGCGCATGCTTACTGAGTATCTAGACATGAAGGAATAGTTTCGTCGAGTGGCGGAAACTGGAGCGCTTGAACTGGGAAGATGAAGAACGGCGCTTCCTTCTAGAACCGATTCGAAGACCAAAATGCTGAATTTGCCATATAAGTGAGAAGAGAGTTCGTATTTAAAACACTATATCTAAACGTCACTTTTGCAATTGACAGTTAACTAATGTATGTTAAAAATTGACGTATGATCCAATCATTAATACAAAATATATGATATGGAGTATATATATATACATAATTAATTATTATTATATAAATATATATATTAATATTTATTATAATATATATATATAATATATATATATAATATAATAATATAAATATATTAATAAATATATTAATATATACTATATTATAATATATATAATATAATATATATAAATATAATAAATATATATATATACATTATACTATAGATATAATAATTTTTCATATAAATATCAAGAATTTACCTATGCTCAATAATTCACTATATATAAAATATATATATAATATATATTCGTAAACTATTCGCAATCAATAGAGCCTTAGGACGCGTGCCAACACACAATTTGAAATTAATGTAGAGAAAACCGGGGGGGCGCTAGGAAAAAGATTTAATTTCACACATAAGCTGGAACTAACGTATCCCTGGCCCCTAGCAGATGATTGCGAGTAAGAACAAGTAATATTGACCACACCATACGCCTACCACGAATCGATCCGCAGACACAAAGAACGATGCACGAGAAACTACCTCTAACTGAGCTCGCAAGCCAGAAAACGAGACTATCGCTCTAACCGTTGCCGACCTCGGCGACTCCGAAGCGATACGCGCGCTTGAACATCAGTGAGAGTAGCGCACAATGGAGTGAAAATTAATTAATAGGTATCTGGAAAAAACAGAGAGGAGAACCATCTATTAAAGTAAAATATTGGGACATTAATCACATCGACAACAAATTTTAGTATGAAAGTAGAGTAACAAGAAACCCACCATCAAAATGAAACCATGTACTCTTGTGCGACGCATTGCTGGAGATACACCTCCAAGCAGAATTCGCGTGATTCCTGGAACGCGAAAGGACGGCTAAGCAGGAGTGAGCGTGCCACACGTGTTTTGAGCTTACCCACTACGGCTAGCGGACGACACAAAGAGAAGAATCGAGAAATACTCACCTGCTCCAAAGGCAGGATGGGATGGAACTACGCGATTCCTCGAACGGGTCATCGACCATGCTCAGGCCGGCTCAGATAGGCTGATCGAGAGAGCTATCATGGATGAATCTACTAATCAGCCTATTACAGACACTCGGTACTCATAAGATTGCACACACTGCAGCGGGCCACAGGGACGAATTGACACACGATAGTTGAGGTCACCGACCTCACGTTAGTCTTCGAGTTGAGCGAAGAGCTGGAAGACATAGTATGGCTTATATCGCATAGATTGAGACAGTAGAAAATATGGTACGTCGAAATGTACTCTCTTTTCGCTCGAGATGCGTAGCCGTAGTGGTCAAACACATTAAGACACCGCTCATCTGTGCATAGGGTCCAGGATACGCTCAGCAAGCATCCATATGAGTCGAAAATATTGCAGTAAGGAGAGTTTTTTATACAGAGGATACCCACTTTATATTAATATATAAATTATGGTGAAAGTTGTAAAATCAAGTAAATAAATATAAAAAAATATACCTGAGGGCAACCAACCTGAACAGAACCCCAGCTTCTTTGAGGGCACCTTAGCAAACCATAAGATAAATATGAAGGTTCCAAGATATTTTGAGTATGTTTATATTAGTTATAATAACCAAAGATAATAGTTATATGTTATATTATATCAACTAGAAAGAGAACAGTAGAGCGGAGTCGAAGGAAATTAGGAGGTCGTAGAGGTGTTTTTTTGGAGAGAAGAGGGAGAGAGAGATAGATTGGAAATAATAGTTTTTTATAGAGATTAGAATATTATATTATATTATAACAAATATATATATATTTTATATATCATATATATTATAATATATATATATATATATATATACTACATACTACTCATATATATATATATATATATAGATAAAATAATTTCCCATCCAAGAATTCGGTGTGATGGTCAGCATGATTGGAAAAAAAGAACACCTTCATAGTATGAACTGAAGACTAGGATGAATGAGTTCAAGAGGGAAGTGAGAGAGTAATGTGGCAGCGACTGAAATACTCGGGCGTTCTTAGTCATCACCACGGAAGACGTATAGGTGTAAGTCATGATGTGACGTCACTAACAGGTAAGAGTGTCCGCAAGCGAACCCTCCACGCGAGAGAAGCGCCACTAGAGAATCCCATCCCGGCAATACAACAGTAGACAAGAGACCCAGGAGCGAGTCACGACTGTATCGAGCATCTGCGGCAGCCAGGCTGAGAATGCGAACGTTGGATCTTAGAAACTGTCAGGATAGAGTCCGGGGTGTAGTTCACAACGACATTAAAGTGCCACCGAGAGAGAGGCTACAAGACCACTACTGTACACACTCTTTAGCGGCTGCGAGTTAAGTCTGCACCCTGACAGTGACGAAGCATTCAGATAACAGGCGCTTAACAAAAGGATGAAACGAACAGAGCAAGCGCACCAGCAGAGGAGAAACTGTAAGGAATGTAATGGCCAGGCCGGTCATTCACCAGGGCGTTTGACACGATTGTGGTAAAAAGCAGCAGAGCGCTACAACGGAGAAATAGGTCTTATAACCCTACGAAGAGCGAACACTTTAGAGAGAAGATGGATGGGCTAGGACTGGGTCCATCGTAATGGTGCCACTCCAGATGGCAAACGGGTAAGAAAATATCCGGTGGTCACAAATAGGTGGAGACGGTTTAGAGCAGACGGCGCCTCTGAGCCGTACAGCTCGTTCGAATTCGAACACAGCGTCTCAGAATTTTTGCGGAGAAGACTAAGAGTGCACGTTGAACCGAGGCTGACGCGTTGTCGACGATATGGAATGCGACACGATAAATCGCTCACGAGAGGGAGGTCTGTCTAGAGATTCTACCTGACAATGAGTGTCGAGCAGCCCCCTTCCATTCATTAACGCACAGAATATAGGTAATATCACCTAGGAAAAATAGTCCAATATATGTAGGATTACTGAAAGATAAGGGGAATGATAACTATACATAGATATTACCAGGAATGAGTAGAATGGTTAAGAAATTTCATAAAGAATTTATTAGATTAGAAATAACATGAGTGTAGTAGCCTATAGGCGATTAAGTTAGAAGATAGAGCGGGCTACTTTATATTCCGGATCATGAGTATGAGAATTATATATATATATTACGCTCTTATTATATCACCCATAGCCAATTGGAGAAATAAAGTTATATTAGATATATAAGACAATAATAGAAAGCCTGAAAGACAGGACTAGCTCGAAGTTCGAGAAGCACATCTAAAACATCGAGGGATGAAATACCATTATCACGGGCACTATATTACCTGATATTACTAAAGAACTCTAGGACCTATAATATTAGCTAACTATACTCAGACTCATATTTAGTGTAAATATACAGGATAATATATGCAATGGGAAATAACCTGATGAAGGTATAAAGGATAGTAAGTAGAGGTGAGTGGATGACTAGAATCGAGATTCATAGGGGTGATTAAATATAGTAATATGTAAAAAATAGGTAGTCGAGAGATAAAAGAATTCAGATATATAGGGTTGCATGGAAATCCGCCGTAAACAGCCTATCTAATTATCTCGGCGAAATTGTATGAAATTCGTATAAGTACAAATGAATGTCAGAGGGATAAATGTTGAGAAGAGGAGAGAGGTGATGCGTGTATATTTAAAAAAGGCAAATTTGATTTGCTCGCTGTGAACTGAAACTAAAGTGAAAGGCAAACGCGTGAAAATTATCTGGTGTGGGTGTGGTGCTGCAAATGTGTGTAGTGCATGTATGTAGGAAAGGGAAAATGAGAGGGGGAGCAGGAAAGAGAAGTAGGCACTAAATGGGATGAGTCGCACATGTGGTTCCAAGTGGTGTTTTTGGAAGAACTAAGAGAATATAAGACTAAATTTATTAGATAAGCTGGCATCCACTCAAGAATTCTGCAATGTTATATAGTTCATTAACAGATAAGCACGCAGAGACAAGTGTGTCAGAACAGTATATCTTATTGTATAGTAAAATGATTATACGCTATTAGGTCATAAGGAAGATATACTCACGATTCCGGGAGGCCAGAATGGAAAATTAGTAAAGAGGGTGATAGGAGAACGAGCAAGTATTATTAGAGTATTTGTCGCACAGTATTGTGCACAAGTTAGGGCCCCATATTTAAAGAGAGACTTAGACATATGTCGACGCGACTCGTCACGTATAGGGCATGAGTGCAAGGATGAATTCGTGGAGGAATTTAAGAAGGTACAAAGCAGCCTATGAAGAAGAGGTTCTGAAGAGAAATTCAGGAATGCTGGGCTTTGTAAAAGGCGATTTTGTCAGAGGGACCATGATACGGAGGAGTCTACAAAATATTTTTACATCTAGTGAAGAGGAGGAATAACATTAGGAGACTCTGGAATAAAATTATTTCGATAGGAAAAGCATGCGCCAACACGGTGACCAGGAGGGCATAAATAAAATATGAGGAAGTTAACGACAGACAAGCACTGCCATCTAATCGCTAATATATTTCAGCAGCTCGCAACTTCGGAGTAGTAAGCGCGTTGTTAAATAATTTGGGAATAGTCTGCCACAAAGAGGGTTGCTATTGAGGTATTTGTAGACTCACAATAAGCGAAACATAGTAAAGTAATAGGGGCTCTTGAAGAGTATAATAACGGCAATGCCGCGCAACTAGGTTATTTCCGCGAGTATAAAAGTCATATAGAGCTCAGATATTAACGTTAGCGAGAGACCAAGAGGAGGGACGGGGTTATGATATAAATACATGAATAGTTTAAATTAAATTCGTCTAGACTGGCATTATAGACGTGGACCAAACAGATGTCAGAGTTCACACAAAAGATGTATATCTATTCGCCACGGAAATAGGAGTTTGGGTAATACGAATGAGAGGAATAGAGGGAATAAGAAGAGAATTTCACTCCTATTTGATAACTCTGATATCACAACAATCTATAATTTAGCTAACTAATACTATAATATTTATTACTTCTACTAATGATACATTGATCCTCCTAATCCAATAGAATACGTTTATTCCGATTCACTTTAATCTAAGAAGCTAAATCTGGGTGACTAATTAGAGGAGGCGTATTAATTTTATTAGCTAAAACAATATACTCTTGGAATATTGTAAATACTTAGCATAATTGATCTATGGAGGGTAATGTATACCAGATCGCCGAGAGCTGAAAAAGTTAGGGTGAGTGCAGTTATAAAACTTGAGATTTGGATTGAAGCAGGTATTTCATCACATATTCAAATTAAAATCTTATGTCTCTGACTAAGCACAAACTCTAGGCATAGCAATCGGAGTAAAACCACTCTTCGATGATTGGCTCTATTTTCTCAACTACGCAGCCATCTACATGAAGTAGTATATGTACGTATCGGCATTGGCCCACACTACCTATCTGCGAACGACCACTTAAATATATTCCATTACTGGCTCGTAAATCAGGTTGTGACAATGAGTAGATATATCAGACAGGGTACTAATATAGTAACTTTTATCTATAAAAGAAAGTTGAGCGAGTAACAAACTGCTAGGTATCTCCTAACTGAATAAAAATATTTTTCTCTTGCCAAAAAACATATATATGAATAGACTTTCGGAGATACTAGCTTTCCTCAAGTGGATAAGGACCCGTACCGTAAGGTTTATGGACTAACTATCTCCTTACTGAATATAGACCAATCTCTACGGCCTCCCATTTCATTCGAAGCGCTTACACTGAAATCGTGGAGGACGGAGACGCGTGGGCCATTGCAGCTCTACCTCACACTATCCTAACCTCACTTCTCTACGCTTCAGGTTTCTCACATAGTACTATACTGTTATTTATAATACAATGAATATTACTGAGAGTATGCATTAGAGATCCTGAACTTCATAATATGATAACGTATCATGATAAGGACTAGTATAGTAGCCGTAGGTATTATTATCCTACCCCGTGTTTTGAGGGATGATTAGTGTCATTAATACGATACTGATACGCTTGATCCTCCGTTATCAAAATATATACTCACTAATCTCTCGTATATTTATTAATTATACTTAATATATACTTTTATACCTCTAAATGTCATATAAGGTATAACCATATATTTAACAACCGATCTCACCGAAAATGAGTAGCCGAGCGAACTTATCTTAAACATATCGTCATATACTATAGCTCTCACTATATACTGTATAAATCTATTTAAAATTTTGAAACTCTTCTTAAACTCTCCATTTCCTGATCATCTGGAACCTCATTCCTTCTTTCAGATCACCAGGAATTTGGCCCATACAGCGTCAGAAACATAATTCGCGGCTACACACACTTAATGACCGTATAGTCTATTCTATCCCCCTATACACTTGGATGTATATGGGTCTTTCTATAGTGCTCTCGCTCTATGTGATACCATCTTGAGAAACGTCTTCTACGTTAGGGTGCAAGCGCGCGTAAAAATCCAGAGATATTGTATAGAAACTGCTAAGAATTCACCGTCGAGGAGTAATCGACGGACTCGCGCATCCTGATCAACCTTGTAGTGGAGCAGTAATGCCCTCGCCATACAGGCAATTGTGAGCGGCCCACTACGCCTTCTTCTCTTTTCTGCCTGACCTATCTCCTTGATACTCTCGCTTTTCCGTGAGTAAATAAGGATTTTTCGCCTCCAATTGAGAAGGAGTAAGCTAAATGCTATTATCGTTGATAGGGGTGGCACTATTGAGAGCAGTAGAGACCACTCTCTCCTGTTTCTCGTCTAGATTTTATATAATTAAACTCAACTTGTATCAGCGGTCGTATACGCTCACAATGTTTGAGATGTTCATAGACTCACAGAAGTCGTATCAAAATTCATATCGCAAAAATCATCATTTCATCGGAATGGCGATACTGAACACTCAGTCATCCAGACGAAATTACTATTGCCAAACTAGATTGTCACACACTTCACGAGGCATGGGAAAGATTCAATCTCTGACTCGTGCCGCAATGTCATAACTGTGTAGAGCTTCATATTGTTCCTTGTCTTGCTCAAATATCTGCACCCTCTGCATTTAATTGGAGACTTTCACGGAGACAGGTGGTTTGACTGTCACTTCTTGTGTTGTTGCTCACGCATAGGCATCATTTCTAGAATGGAGAGTTTCGTCAATCTTACGCCCCTAGGGCACTGCGATGGGAATTTGAAAACTGTCATTTCGTTAGGACGAATCATAGTGCATGTATGGGCGTGGCATAGATAAACTGAGCAAGTTCTCATTAACAGCACCGAGAAAGCCAACTACTTTCTTCTCACCATTCAGGCTACTGTACATTCCACTAAAATGCGCACTACGCACTCTGAGTATTTTATTCCGACCGCTTTAAATTGATCACTATTAATCTCTCCACGAGCGCATCAATACACAGGAGTTTCTAATACGCGTTCGCCTGTTGAACCTTAGAACAGTATTCCGCAAGAGATTTCTTCCGGGTTCTTTAGACCATTCAAACTTGATCGGAATATAACTTTCCTGGGCGATACGATCAACTTTCATTTTCTAATTGGGTGCTCCTCATGGTCTAAAAAGAAAGCTTCAAAGATTTCACCCTGAATCTGAGGGGAGTGCCGTGGACGGTGGCAATCTTCGATTATCTGCGCGCTCAATGCTTCTTGGAGGCACGATCGTCATATTGTCTGTGAACGAGTCATGATATTATTGTTGGTCGAGAGAGGCGGTCACTTAGCTTATCCATGAGGTACTGTCGGGTTCCTCACATTTGCCTTAACCCAGGCGCTCCAATCTGATGTGAGAATGTCTCAAAGGTGTGAAGATGAATGTTGAGGAGCTGGATTAAGGATAAGATCCACTTATTTGAGAGAGAGCTTTCGGCTCTCTAAAAATTGCTGGCACCTGCTTGGGATATTTCAGTTCTTATAAACTTCTCCCCGGTATTGGCACCTGCCATCTCCACTACTCTCTTCGAGGCGCATCGTGTACAATAAGTCTGAACAAATTGTAAACCCCTTCATCCTATTAGGTGACATCTGTTACCGTGCGGAGAGACCTGGCACCATCGTCGTAGTACGAGCGTGGAGCAAGTGTTTGACTACCTCCTATCTTGCTTATCTCCCCACCACAGCCTTGGTCTATTTTACGCTAAATTTCACTGACCCTTAGAAAGCTAAGAGAACTACAATAGGCCAGTTGAGTGCCGAACAGGTGGATTAGACTATCTCAGGACGATCTACTCCTGAAATATCGCCCTGCACTGTTGGATGTCAGTATGCGCGAAACCAATCGCACAGAGGTAGGATATTCAGTTTTGTGCATATTCCAACGGAACCTCGTCCTCCTTTTCGACGCCATAACTTCTTGAAGTTTGGATGAGTGATAATTTCCTTCGCTAGATTCTATTAATGTGCACTTGGGAGCTCATACAATTAAGTATGCTTTTGAATAGATTTCTCACCTTAGCCCTATCTTTGCGTCGTCCGATGAACTTCTGAGACTTGGGACAGTTTGACTGTGAGCGGATGTAAGACGGTTTTGATATCTTATATTGTAAGCGGATGGTTGAATTCTGTGATTGCCACGGGACCATCCCAATACTGCACTTATCCGAGAGAGGGGTTACCAAGACTTTCATCTACCCCCCCCGGAGTGAAGAAGCGCGTAGGTAGATACTGTAACGTAAAGGTCTACTCGTTAGGATATGCGAAGAACCAAGATGTGAATCGATACTATAATTATTAAGTAAAGTTATAAATTGAATTATTATAATTGATGTATATGAAACGAAATTTTGATTAAAATCATTTATAATAGTTCTAGGTTTTGTGATATCACATTTGTTTGTATCAGAAATTATATCATAAATGTCATGTTATAGGACGTCAGTTTCAAATGAAAGGCATAAAGTGAAGACAAATCACAAGACAATTGATAAATTCAATAATATAACAACCATGAAATGGTAGAAAACATTTCAGTATCCTACTTGATATAGGTAGGGATGATTGTAACTATTTAAATGATATATTATTATTATTATTATATTATATTATTATTATTATTTATTATTATTATTATTATTTATTATTATTATTATATATATTTTATCTATTATCTATTATTATTATTATTATTATTTATATTATTTTAGGTCATGATATTTATCTATTTATGAATGAGGGGAGTAAGAGTATATTTGATTATCTAATTGCAACGATATATTACATGTGGAGAAGAATCATGGCCCTCACGATGCCGCGACTATGCGCGGCGAAAGATCACGCGAGGATCTTAGGTCGCGGAGGAAGTTACAATAGAGGGATTATAGAGTTTCATAAATAATAATTTATAATCCATTTTACGAACCTTTCTTGGATAACAATTCTCGAAAAATAATTTTATTCGATCCTTATGATATTTCAAAGTATTTCGAAGGCTGCCGTATTGATTTTTAATTTCATTCTTTTTAATTCTATTTAATTAAAAGAAACTGTGATGAGCGCGCATCTTTAACGAGAAGCCTAAGATATCATGGTTAGATTTAAGACAGGCACATGATAACATTTCGACACCGGTGACGTTAGTCATTATAGTTATATTAAATTATAGTTTTTGAGATTAATTATATATATATCACTACGTGAAACTCGTTATAGTGAGCAGTATGAAATATTATCCTTGTATTTATGATAGCTTGTAATATAATATATGTAGACTTATTATAATGAAAATAAATGCTATACTACTTTATACGAGTAAAAGTATATTCACCTATATTCACGATTTTCACTCACACAGCATCTATATATAAGATGATATATATTAGTGAGTCTAATAAATGTTATATGTAAAAGAATATTATCATATATATTATCTACTTTATAATATAATAATGTGCGTGATGGAGGTACATAAATAAGTACCTCTATAATAAGCTACGGTCAATATTATAAATATCACAGATGAGAGAGTAGACACATCGTATAATCATAATATAGGCAAAGTGGCATGTAATTCATAAAGCACTCAAACACCTAAATCAAGCAGAATTTACGCATGTAATTTTAAGACTGTGTCAAGAAATCTATCGGAAAATATATATTGAAGATATTAAGCAATAACCCTTGTTTACGTTCTTGGGCTTATATACAAGCACATCTATCTACGCAATGTCGAGGACGAGGATTTCTATAGTGATCTATGTATCGTCGAATATTTCATTAAATAAAACATTGTAATGCCACTTTCTTATTGAAAAACCAATTTATTCTGTTTTTAATGCGAATTGAGTGCAGTGACTCAAAAATAATTTATATGTATAATACAATGCATAAGAGAGTTAGACCTTAAAAAAAAAATTAAATAAGTAGACGTTAAGCGACCTATTAGGTGACGCCACCACCAGGTGGTAAAGTGCAACATTAAAAGCGAAGAGTTCATATAATGGTTTTTTCACCATCACATTGTTTCTATCGTTAGCTCTAATTATTGCATGGTAGAAAGCTTTGGGTTTAGATATACGGCCAAAGCTAAATTCTCCCATAGAAGGACTTCTAGTAGGATACCTACCGACCCAAATGTTTTTCAAATTATATAGCTAATTTAGTATACAACTAAGCTTTTATCAATTATGCAAATGTAAGTGTCACCACTAGTGGACCCATAGCGTGAGTTATTTATTCCAAATTTATCTTTAATTTGGTTAGGTAATTTAATTTATTTATGCTCCATTATACCATTATTTATATAGTTATTAAATTATTGTAAATATTTATCAAAATTTTTATTTAATTATATTTTATTCTTGTTTTATCAATTATTTCTATATATACTTCTAGGATAACCATCAGGGAGTTCCAAGGCTCTCAGGCTATCTCCTCTCGAGTACAAACTGAAAATTAATAATTGCAAGCGTGACTCAATCGCTCCACTGATATACACATCACTACATATAAGAGTAATATACTGCAACTAAGCAATGGTACTAACAGCTATAGCTCTATCGGTGACTACTGGCAGAGATTAATTGAATGCACGATTGCCAAACCATGTAGTATTTGTACTAGTGAACCAAACATCCTAATCATACCGCTAGCTCTCGAAATCTTGTTCTAGCGACCAACGACTTTTTGTGCCTGGAATAGAACTCTGGCGGAGATGCCTGACATCTTTAAACATAGTCTTACTCCTGAGTGTTCAAAAGCAATAATCTAATAAATTATTAAAAATTTATTATTATTATTATTCCATTCATTATTTATTATTAATTGGAAAAAAATAGTATGCTTTATATAGCTATATTTTATTATTTTATTTTAATTTTTTTAATTATTAAAAAACAAATGACAAAAATTAATAAATAAGATAATTCAATATTTATTTTTTGTTTAATGAGTCGAGATTTTGGTCATAAATTTTATATCTTTATGAAAACAAAGTCATTTAAAAAAATATAATAAATAAATTATATATTACTATTGAAAATTATTACTTATTATATATAGTATATATAAGAAACTGTATTAGTTTGACTTACCTATATCTTGTAAATATTCACTATACTATTATTAAAAATACATTCCTGAGTAGATATATTATAACATAATAATATATAAATTGAGATATGTACATATAATGATTCATCTATACAAGTAAGTTGTATATTTTAATTACTTTGTATATTAAAAGGAAAAGGTATAAAATAATGAGTTTGCCTCACCAGAGAGAGTATACACACGCTCTAGTGAGTTGGTTCTACGGATATTTCAACAGAAGAGCGCTGTGGAATAGATACGGTAGATTAAAGATAATAGTTTTAGATCTCTCAGCTTTTGTGTGGAAAATTTGTTTGATATCGCCGACTCTTGTCGAGAGATGACTACAAAAAAACAACTTATAAAAAAATAAGAATAAGACCACATTTCCTTGAGAGATCCGATTCAACTCTACCACTGTTAAATCACATGAAAAAATAAGTGACATCATAAGAGTCCTCCGCAATTTCGTAATATGTGCTGTGGTATATATGCCTTATTTCAACTTACCTTTCCTCATGCCCCACATTTATCCAAAATATACTTAACATTACTCCTTTCTCGGAATCCACAATTTATCTTTTCTCTGTGCGCTAAATCATTCTCAACAGCAACATCGTTCACGAGTTGAGAACAGATTCCGACTTCTTCCCCTACCCTTTCTACAACCGGGAGCGTCAGTAGTCATTCGCGGAATTAATGTCCACTACCCCCTTTCTATCCACCACCTCAGCATTTGGGAGCTATGTTCGTGCTTACCTCTGTCAAAGGGGTTATCTTAGAAATTTTGCGGTTCACTGTACTTATTAATAGAAAATACACTACGGTTACCTTGTCTCTTGTCTTTTCTTACCCGAAGAGGGCGGTCTCCGTGAGAAGAGGCATACCATGCACCACCTTTCATCTTTCTTCCCCAGTGAACAATCCGTACGGAATATCACTCTTTCGAGTTAATCTTCTTTGGTCTCAAAAAACTTCATGGGTCTCCCTCACATCCACACACACGAGAGAAAAGAAAATGTATGCAAAGTATGGAATATGGAGTGTGCCACTACCAACGTAGGAACCACTCTTACGCTAGAGCGCGCAATGATCAGAGAGCATCTGAATTCTCCTGGTTTACACTATGCTGTCAGCTTAAAGATAGATTCTCCCCACTCCCCAGGAAATCAGGTTTCATCCGCAGACACTTTTTGTGAGAAAACTGCCGAATCAATAAGTTACTGTATCTCAAGATATTTAATTATCTTTTTGAGCAAATCTATAAAAGACGCCGAAGCTTTTCTTTAGGATGTATGTGTTATGCTTATGTAAAGAGGAGAACAAAAATATATTAGGAGTATAAATAAAATGAAACGCAACTGGAACAAGTGTAACATTTTCAACATTCCTATTTTCAAGGTGGTTAAATAAATAAAGAAAAGGCTCACACATAAATGCCCTAATTACCTCCCTGTTCTAAGTCTGCCATTAAGGATAATACTGAGACCACCAGTGAACTGGAGAGGTTCCCTACTACAATATCTCGCATGAATTATACTCAGGGCGAGTTTAATATTATCCTAAAATCCACTCTTACTCACTCTTCTATACGCGAAATACCTTTAAGGCCTCCCATTCATGATTCATCCTTCGATATATTTACTTTCATCCTTAATACATTTTTCTTCCCTCCACCTCATGCGAGTTTACTTCGGTTACCAACTCTTCCGCTGCTGCTGCTTCTTCTTCTTACTCCGGTGTATACACAGCTCCCATCCACATTCAGTACCTAACCTGATTCCATCTCCACGACCTCTACACTAGACCTATCCTTGATTCCATCCGATTTTTCGGGTATATTATATATAGAGCTCGTATTTCTACTTATTAGAGATAAAAGGCATATTGGAGAACCATCAAAAGTAAAGTTCGAGGAGCTTTAAGATAATGTCCATTCAACTACGCCATGCTGCGGTTACTATCCAAAGTGGAATGTAGCTGATTCCCCACTAATATACCTTATATAAAGCTCCATCCTATTCTTAGGTCGTCGCTTCTCCGACCGTTCTCCAACCCCTAAATATGAAATAGTTAATAAATTCCAAAATTTAGTTATATGTTATATTTTTACACACTACCTAGGTTTGGCCTGAATAGTCGAAATTAGAGTAGCAACCATAATCACCTTAATAGCACTTAATTTAATCGGTTATATTGAAACCCTCTAGCCATCTGGTTCAATCAATAAGGCGGTAGGATTAAATAACATAGCTTAGGCCCCCCGGTGGCTGAGATTTATTAAGTTAAATCATTTTCCTCCTACGCTTATTCATTTCGTACTCAGGATGTCCTGTAAGTACCTTATTTCGACGTCTAAGACAAAGCCTGTTCTTTTCTGAGTATAGTACACCGGCAGGCTAGTTCATTAATTTATTTATATTGCCTAAGAGATATACTAACCTATATAATAAAATATACAAAACGATTTACACGTCTGTCCACCTTATTCATTACTACATGAACCGGTATGACTCTTTGCGCCAGCAAAATGGTTAAAGTAACCTAATCCCTGTCTATTAGATGATGACCTTTGAGAGACGAACCTGGATGCACGCGAAAGACGGCAAAAATCGAATCCTCGTGTCAACCGTTTCGAGTCAAGTATCTCCGTTAGTGTATTTGGGGTTAATTCTGGGACTATGCAGGGCCGATTGCCACGCGGCTAAGCACACATTTCATTTGGAATATCGTGTTGCGCCGATATGACATTAAGATTATTTATTTCCTAGTTAAATATTCGACCTTATAGGTCGATCTAAGAAACAGGAAATTGGTTGACGGTTGTACGTATAACGTCTTCAGATCTTCTGACAGGTACCTTAAAATATAATATATATATTATATATATATATTATATATATATAATAATATATATACTTATATATATATATAATATATATAGTAGTTTCTTCACTAATATCAATATACTAACTGGCTCTTAATGAGCGCATTACCTCTGCTGTATGCTCCTTCTTCTGGTTACCTATATAATCTCCCTTTACTACACCATACCTGCAGAAAGGATTTTCCGAGGCGCTTGTTTGAACCACTTGATCTTCTTATCCTTCATCGCTGTTCAACATTCATGTGTCAGCACACTTACTAATATATGAAGACTATAATGTTATACGTGGCATCCTCCTACCTATATATTATCTACTCGATTAGCATTTAGGCGTTATATACACTGCTTATCCTGTACAGTATACTCAATAGGTACAGCCCAAGGCGGAGTATTATTATGAGCATACTTAATAGCTTGAAAACTTTGAGTTATCTAGATCTCAGCACCTTCCTAATAAAGTATCTAAATAATTATGGTCCTCCCCACCATCAACATATGGTTCCTAAACGGTGATTTTCTCTACATTTTGATCATAAAACGAGTATTAAAGGAGATATTTTGGAACGCTTTGTTAGCGATACCTAAATTAAAGTATCCGCTAAACCCGGTCCCCCTCAACATCCAGTCTTTCACCTTTAATCTGGGCGGTAAATCCATTTTAGTAAATTGGATACTTGAGTGATTAAAGTTGGCTATACCAATTAACCTCACACCACAAGATCCTCATCGTAACTTAAGAGTAATATACCGAAAGAACGGCCATCATCACCTATAATTACCTTTTGGTATGGGCCTTTCATTGAGTATATTAATCCAGATATATGCCGTTCCGGTTTGGAGAGGAGATGTAAGCTTAATGACTTTTACAACAGCACTTCTATCAGATGGACATTATCTTAGAGGTCTCTACCTTAAATTAACGCTAATTATATAGAACTTATCTGGATGACCTCTACTCATAGCTTCCTCTTCTCACTGCATAAGAGCATAAGAGCAACATCTTAACTTAGTGCCGTTTTGATGACCTAGATTAGTATTAATGACGAATGTGGCAATGCGATTCACTCAACCCGAGCAAGTGGTGTTTTTGGTGTCCCCTTTTACTCTTATACCTTTCTAGGAACTACACTGTTTTTAAAAGCGGATGGCATTATTCTCATCTACTTAACAGTAGGCGCATAACGAGGCAGCTATTCAGCTACCTTCCCCTATAGGCTACTGTCTCTCAAGAATTAAACAAACTTATCGTATTCAGTAATTTTACTTAATAATTAAAATAATATAGATCGTACATGCTTAACATTATTCTATCATTCGAATTATATTATTTCATCTCAATAAATCGGGCGTCATGATATATTCTTTACGACAACCCTTATATCATCCCGCTTCTTACATTAAGCCCCAAACAACGAGGCAGTTTACCAAAGTGGATCTAGATCTGACTGAAGTCTTACGGCACTAGCAATTTGAGAAAGAGCTATTCTCAAATAGAAAGACTACATATGCGCTTATTCTGCCTATACAAATAAATCTAAAATTAGTCCACCCTACAGATAGACTCAGCTCCAGACCAGAGTTCACAGGTTAGATCCACTATCACGTGATATTTGAGCTGTCGGAGGTGTACCTCTGGATACAGCAGCACCTGAATTGGAGTGATATGGATTATCCCTCTATTAATACTTCAAATAGCTCTTAATTATTCTCATTCGTTCAAAAGTTGCTAAACACTTATCCTACGAGTACATATCGTACTTATATATTTAGTGGCTTTGGTGAGGGATGTATACTATTGTTCGTATTAGTAAATCGCCGTTCTCATTTTCTAACGACTTAACTTTTCGAGAGGGTCGTAGAGTTTCCCACATATACTCACTTGACTTTATATCACAAAATACCACGTTACCTAACTATTTATACGCTAATGGTTACTCTCAGAAAACGAACGGCATTCTTCCTACTCGAGTAAAGCTCGTCACCTGAGTAGTCTAATCTTACAGCTAAGTAATACACTACACTGATGTCAGACACAGTAATTATTATCAGGAATGTCAGACTCAAACTTTTACACTAAGCTGTGACGCTAATCTAATCATCATCCTAACTGCCATTATTGAAAAAATCAAGCTAAGAATTTCATGACTTTGCCCAAAACATTCGATATACCTTAACGACGACTAAGCGCAACGTGCCATAAGATCATTAAAACTATATAAGAGAAGTAAGATCCTGTATATACATCATTCCACAAGAAAATATTCTTATATCAATATCAAATTAATTATCCAAAGTCACATATTAGGAAAGTATGTGATACTCTACAACTCCCTGGGATATAGAGAAGAATAACTTCTGTAAGTACGTTAATATGTATTCTCTATCAATGATAGGATCTTCACTCGTCCTTTCGGTATATAACCCTATAAGCATATCTCAGTTTTCCGTAAAGGCATTATTGTATTTCTCACATTCAAATCTATTTCAACTACGCTTTCCACCCTGGTATTTTTTGAGAGATAGTCATTATCATCAATTATAGTCACAACACTGGTTTGCTGCCCGGAATATATACTAGAATTATTTTAGTGTATGAGTATCACTGTATATCTTATGAAAGTACACTAGTAACGTAGCAACTTATGTATGTCGCACTGTCTTCCCTGCCTATAGCGTTATTCTAATATTATAATGAGTCCACTATAGTCCACTAAACCTAAAAGTATCCCTCGACTTATAGAGTACATTATTCTTTTACCCATGTTATAGATTGTACTCTATAGATATATATTGTAACTGATGTCTCACATTGACATTAGATTAATGAGTACCTTACTATGCCTTTATACTCACTCTACACCGTCGAGATAAAGAAAATATTATAAACAATAATATTACTTGCTAATAGATCGGTTCAGCTAAAATAACTGAATATGTATATGACCATTATCAGAGTGCTCCATTCACCTACTCTCTTAGTTCAGCCTACTATAGCGGAATAAAAGTCCAATTAGCTATTAAGACTTTCTTATGCTATCATTGCTTATAATTAATGTAAGGTAATAAACGCTTTATGAGTAGTATTAGATATAGAATACCGTCATTATTCTGTATATACTACAACGGACCAAGGTAAGACCTTTTTATTTGAGAATCCTATATATCTTTTTTGGAGAGAGATTTGAATGATCTTCTTTAGTTACAGTTAGTAATTAGATTATCACATTTATATAGCTAGACCAAAACAATGTATAAAAATCACAATTTATCGGGGTTTTCGGTAATTAATATAATTCGCAGACAAGCGAGAAAATATTTTGAGACATGTAGGTACATAGAGAATATGGGTGAGAAAAATTCATTCCGTTGGCTTTGTTGGAGTCACTCCTCTCACCAAGCTCCATGCTTCTCATACCAGTATCGGGACACACTACCAACGGCTTTGCTGGCTCCTTATAGAAAGACGAAAAATCCACAGACTTACAAGAAAAACCTAACGACTCTCAGCCACGAGAGGAAAAACTTAAGGAAATATTGTCGCAACAGCGAGAATCTGGCGAACGCTCATCTCCAATTTCTATAACCATTTCAAAAATGATAAATTTGTGCAAGGTGTTAGGTAAACGAAGGAAAGTTTGAAACTCGTAATGCAATAAGAAAGCCTTAGAAAGAAATAAGAGAGAATCTCATAAAAGGGGGAGACTTTTATTAGCTTATATTTTTATCTGAGTAAATAATTTTTTTTGTGCGATATTATTAATCATCACCGAGGAAAAGATACAAGTCGCTTATGATATAATGAAACCAGAGAAGATCAATATTTACATCAAAAACTATTTTAAGGGACCTCTGCTCTCTCTGTCTACTTTTCATGTTCGCTTCATCGTCTCGTCCTCTCTCAATCTTCGTCTCTTCCATTGGACCTTCTTCCTCTCACTAGTTCATTACTCCACTCTCACTACAATGCCCGTACCGACTATTTGGCTATTATTTACTATACACCACGCTTGTAGGCGCTATAGTGCTTATTACTAGTCACGTTGATGGAGACTTCAAAAATTCCATTCTCGTCCACAATATACAAGGCTGCAATTCCTATATCCCTAAGGACCTTTCTTCCCTGCACTCATTCTTCTGATTTATACGATACATGATCTACAACACCTATATAGCACACGTACATCTCCAAACTTCAAGTACGTACGACCTTCCTAGTGAATATATAACTTTAAGGTAAGGAGAAAAATTCTTCACGTAATCCAGACATATTCCTACACAACAACGTCAACCACACTAGAAGAATGTATTCCAGAATCGCAAAATATCCAGCATAACATTAAGCCAGACATTTACATAATACTAATATTTAGAAAAGATGACACGAAATCTACAATCTTATACAATGTAAAATTATAATTATACTCAAAATAAAATATAAATTAATAATATAAAATATAAATAGAACCATCGATCTCCACCCTATTACACTATATTGTTTCCAAATTATCATTCCTTCTTCAAATCGTTTCACTTTAATATACGTACTTCTTAAATTCTCCTCTGCAAATCTATTATTTACCACACTTCCTTCTACCATACTCTACCTCACTCCTCCTCAATTTTCATATATCCCACACATAATCACTCACATTACAAACTTATACTCCCTTTACACACTCTACCCTCATACACTATCACAACTAATAGCTACGCATACCAGCCTAATAAGACCGTTACTCACGACTTTTACTATACATAACCCGCACGGGTTACATCGTTCAATAACCTTGGCTATATTTTTTCACCTACCACTCCGTACGGCTTTACAAGATTCTATTTCATCCTCTAATCAGTTCCACCTCGTGGCTAACGTCCTCGACACATGCAGACGTTTCCGACTCGCTCCTAGATTACTAAACTTAAACGATCTAGCAATATAAACGAGGAAATTATGCCCAAGAACTATATAACATTATCTAATATCTCCAAAGTCATCCTACTAGAATTAGCTATTTGGGATTGAATTGGGATATCGAGCAGAGGTAGGCATATTAGATGGCCGGCGCGCTATTTGGATTAAGTAGTAATATAGATCTTACGTGCTTAATAGAGCACTTTTGAGCAGGGAGTTACTCATATGGGAGTGATTATGATGAGAGTTTTCAATAGA
>JABUQX010109841.1:57500-60000 GCA_015478945.1 Trachelipus rathkii
AAAAAAAAAAAAAAAAGTCCAAAAGCTAAAATACTGTTATAGTGATTTATTTGATAATAATGTACTGCACCATTGAATTATTTTTGATATGGTAACTAATTGGTTACCATATATGTTACCATTTGGTTAACAAATGCGCATGAGCAGGAGCAGTGAATAGTGTCGAACGTAAAAAGGCGAAATATAACTTTACTTGCTTTCCTTTTTGTCTATTCGTGATTTAAAAATGTTAGTGACACAGTAAGCTTCCAACATGCCTAGTCAATGTCGCAGCCATATATTTGAAAGTCTACTGTATACCAGTTGGTGCTGCGCGGTAGAAGCATGATATTATACTTGGCATGTAGCTTATCGGTAAATTTTCGTAAGTTCTGAGTCATGCTGTGAATATTTTATGGTATTTTCTTTATGATTTTAAAAGATTTCTTTGTGTTTTTTGTGTCATTTTGTTCATTGTTGGAATTTTTTATCACATTCTGTTAATTACTGTGTTGCCACAAATTACTTTGTTAATATTTCTGTTAACTTTATGAATTGACAAAATTTTAATTTCATTTTATCTTTCCATGCTTTACTTAATACTTAAATATAACAAGCTCATATCGGTTACCAAGAAACAACACTTCTCTCCGAAGGTTGCACAGGTACTGAGAATTGAGGAAAGATAAAAAACGAAAATGTATGTCTGCCTAAAACAAACAGATCCGTGTGGAAGAGTTCTTATGTAAAACATTTTTCAAACAAATGTCACACCGCTGTTGAGCCATTACCTCTTCCAACCATGAGAGAATGTCCTAAAACTATTTTCCGTTTGTGACCAGTCGGTATTACGTTGACACCCTGTATTTTATACATATATTATTATAATGCGTACGAAATTGCTATGATAATAGTGTTTAATATTACATATGGAAGCAATAATTTACAGAATAATCTGAGCACGAGTCTTTCATTAATGTATTATTCCCATTTACGATTCAATCCTTTTTGTATGGAAAGATTTTTTTTTTAATCTAAAATCTTGAAACAGAATACATTTCATTATTTTCAAATTTCACTTATTTTATTTATTTATTTATTTTTTTTGTTTATTGTTAGCATTTCTTTAATGTTTACAAATTTATACATGAGCGTATAAAAAGTGTTTACATCTCCCTATGTATACGATTATATATATATATATATATATATTATATATATAATATATAATAATAAATATATATATATAAATATTAATATAATATATTATAGAATATAAATATATATATATATATTAATATAATAATATATTATATATATATATATATATATATATATATATATATATATATATATATATATATATATAATATATATATATTTATATATATATATAATATATATATATATATATATATGTACCCTCTGCTATATACAATCTCTAGCTGGCATCATGGGCAATGACAAAAAACAGCAAAAAAAAAAAAACTTCATGTATGTTGTAGACTGTAGAGAGTTCCAAGCCTTCCCATTGACATCAGGAGTTGCTTCTTCCCATAGTTCAATCACCTTTTTTTGACACCGTAAAGGCTTCAAGAAACGCCTGCAGGAGTGTTGGCCCTGGTAATCGGAGAGTAAGAAACTACGGTCTGGATAATCTGAAAATGATGAGTGTGATTTAGCCCATCGCAGCAGCCAGTATTGAAAAACAAACCTTGCTCTGTTTTGCATTGGTTAAACTAACCTTACTTAGGGACAGTACATTTCTAAAGTTCCATCCGCCCTCTTGTCAGTTATGTTAACACATTCCACAATCTTTTCTTCATCTCTTCGCTGAACGTTATGCATTGGCTACCTTCAGACATTGTCTCTTTCCAAGTTTTATTTCCATGCGAACCAACAAAACGCCTCTCTTATATACTTGTCGATTATCCTATATTTCACAATTTAGCTGCTTCTCTTTTCTGACACGAACATCAAATTTTAGATTAACGTTTAAAACACCCCGTAAATGATCAGGAAAACCTATGACTCTGGCTTGCACAGCTCAGCCAGGTTTCCATGATGTCCACACAAGCTTAGTCAGTCAGCATGGCGTCAAAAGATTATGCAATGGGTGATGTTATATAATATTAGAATGGAGCTGTTCTGCCTAACTTAAGTAAACTTGTGAATCAAAGTTTATTGTGTAACAGAGTGGTTGAAATAAGAAAAGTATATTCTTGCATATCTTCCCCCTGAATTGAGGGATTGACTTTCCTTGTAGAGCTTCAATATTATTTATTTTTTTATTACAACTTCATATTACATATCACACTGATTTCTCTCAATTCGAATATTAATCTGTAGAGAGTCTTCTTTTTTTCGGTTTATCGTGATCTTCTTTAATTTTATGAACAATAGAAGGATGAATTCACCTTTAAAATATTTCTATGAATTCCTCAAGACATAGCGGCGAATGCCAATACTTTTGAATGAATCGATTTGATTGGCCAACCTTTCAACTGACCGTACTCTGAGA
>JABUQX010109842.1:0-20476 GCA_015478945.1 Trachelipus rathkii
GTTGTACTTCGTTCGGTTAATTTAGGTGTTTGTAATTTTCGCATTATCGTATGAAACGCTTTCGCATATTTTCATTGCGCCGCTTCATATATATATATATATATATATATATATATATATATATATATAATATATATATATATATATATATATATATATATATATATATATATAATCAAATTTCTACCTTAGCTTTCCTTTTTCTGCAACGTGAATCAGTATAGTTAGGTTGCATTGCTTTGCAACGTGAATCAATAAAGGTCAGGTTGCATTGCTTTCTCTAACGTGGATCAAATCTAGAGTTGGGATTTACATTGCTCTATAACAGGAACAAGTATGTAGGTTGGGATTCATACTATTGTTCTACTGTAAGTTTATGTTATGATAAAGTGTGGTTAGGTAGACACAGATTTTATATATATATATATATATATATATATATATATATATATATATATATATATATATATATATATATATATATATATATATATATATATACAATTTTTATATATATATATATATATAGGCCCTGTTATGTTTAAGACTCCGTCAGTTTTGATTTTTTTTGTTTTTAACATATTGCTGGTATATGATACTAACAATGAGTTTCAGTGATGGACATGATTTAAAAGTTCCGGGAAATATTTTCCAATATTTATTTAAAAATCACATTTTATATCAATAAAATTTAAAAAAATGAAATATCTCAAAAGGAAGTGCGACACTTACAGAAAAACCAGTTGCATATTTGAAGTGGCGTTTAAAACATTAAAAAAATGTAAAAAAAAAAAAAAAAATATATATTTTCATAAATGAAATATCTCGAAAAGTACGACACTTACAGAAAAACCAATTACATATTTGGAATCAGCGTGTAAAGCTTATTACAAAAATGTAAATAATAATAATAATAAAAAAATTATGGGGCTCGAGCCGACGGGGACAGATGGGGGACGTTTTCCATACCCCGTAAGGGCGGAGGAACCCGCAGCAAATACCAAGAGCAGGGGTTCGGGGCCCTCCCCGGAGGGGAAATGATCTACCCTGTCGTTTCCCTGGAGATCAGAGAGACCCCGACTCCTGCCATCTTTGAGGTTTACCCTTGGGTATTCCTTTAGTTAAAAAAAAAAATTTAAAACTGACGGAGTCGTAAAACGTAACTGGTCCTATATATTTTTGAATCATGTCCATCACCCCTTAAATTGACTGTTAGGATCATATACTAGAAATATATAAAAAAAAAAAAAAAAAAAATTCAAAACTGACGGAGTCGTAAAACATAACAGGTTCTATATATATATATATATATATATATATATATATATATATATATATATATTCATATACATTTATTAAGAAATCTCTCTATATATATATATATATGTATATATATATATATATATATATATATATATATATATATATATATATATATATATATATATATATACTCTTATTCTAATATATATATATATATTAATATATTTTTTATATATATATGTGACTATATATATATATATATATATATATATATATATATATATATATATATATGTAAATATATGTTTAACATATTACTGCTCTTTTAATATATATATATACCTAAATAACTAAATATATATATATATATATATATATATATATATATATATATATTGTATTAGGAATACTGATATTAATAGATAATGGCCACCGCGAATTAATAATAAATTCTTATGTTGTGTAAAATCATTCAATATTCATATAATTTATATTTGTCTTGATTAAAGCTTGAAACTTTGCGGACGTGTTTTAACTACAAGCTATCCGGGCCAGAAGAACAAAGAGAATGGATAGATCAAAAGGGATAAAGCTCTCTGAAATGGTGAAGTCTTATGATGGTAGCGAAGACGTAGAGGCTTGGTTGACAAAGGTGTCCATGGTAGCAAGGATCAACAATGTGAAGGACAAAACAGCGTTCATTACGCTATTTTTAGAAGGGATTGCTCTGGCTGTTTTTCTTCAAATGGATGAAGGAGATCAGAAAAATTCGAACAGCATCAAGGCACGTTTGAGGGAGGCCTTTGGCATGAACGCATTTAGCGCGTATGGGGAGTTTTGCAATAAAAAATGGGAAGGAGAGCCGGTCGATGTATTCGTAACCGAGCTGAGGAGGTTAGCCTCAATAGCCAAATTAAAGGATGAAATGGTGTTACGAAGAGCATTTGTTTACGGGATGCCGACGTCAGTTGGAAAAGAGTTACGAGCAATGCCTGAAATAGAAGATTTGGAATTTGAAAAAATAATATCAAAGGCGCGAGCGTTGGCGAAGGAGGAGAAAGAATCTTTAAAAAATATTCAAGAGTTCCGTTTAAATGTTTCTCACGCGGAGGGCCACATTTGAGGAAACATTGTAAAGGAAAATTTCAATGCTGGAATTGTGGCAAAAAAGGTCATTTTGCGATAGAATGTGAGGAGATGGGAAACGAGAACGGCGGGCTCGCTGCTTCGGAGGCGGACTCGTCGGAGCATTGAGAGGAAATTCCGAAGAATTATTTATTATAAAAATACTATTAAATGGAAGAAGTGGAAAGCCCCTAGTGGATTCAGGGTGTTCTCTTTCTGTGGTGAAGGAAGATTGCTGCAATGAAATAGAGGGAATAAGTCAAGTAACCGCTTTCGATGGAAGAAAAATAGCTGTGAAAAGGGAAAAAGTAAAGGTAGCGATAAGGGGGAAAGAAATTGAGAAGGAAGTAGTGTTGACTGAAGAGCTAATAAATGGTGTGGATATGATCTTAGGACTAGATATTATATTCCAACTTGGGGGCGTTCATTTTTGCTGTCTTTGTTACTCTGTTTTATTATTTTGCGCTTTAAGGTTTTAAACACATGGGTTTAGTTATTTAATTCATAGTTTTTTTTATTTCTTCTATTTTACAGAAAATTTACTAATATAACCAGGCCTCCTTGCATGCCCAACAATTAAGTACTGCGACTGTAAGTGAACTTCAACAGCTGAAGTTTTCACAGTTGTCTTTCCATGAGAAAGCTACAGCAGATAAGAAAAGAGGCCGTTCAATGCCTGATATTCAAATATCTCAACTAGGAATAAGCAAAAACAAGAAGTATATTAGTAGCTTTAATTCTGAATGGTACCAACGAAAAGGTTGGCGTTGCAGCCGTGAAGTAAAATAAGCACTGCTTTGATTCCTTGATTTGCTTTTGGAAGTGGTGTAACGTGGATAAAAGATGGTTTTGGAAATAATATAAACAAAATGAAAGATAAAACTGAAAATCATTTCAGAGAAGCACGTTGAAAATGTGGTTTCAATGTCACTTTTAGGATATGTAAATATTGAGGAGAAACTTAGTGAGGCATACATACTTTCAATCAATGAACAAAACAAAAAGATTGAAAAGAACCATGAAATTTAAAAAAGAAAAAAATTCTGAAGCAGCACCCCGACTAATTTTAGCTACGAGCTGCCACTGCTTGAACATATGTGCGCAACAACGCTGTTTTCTGGTTTCTACTTTGGAGTCGTCCAGATTTTCTAACTTGTGGCTCAGGCTCTCTTCCTAATTTTCTACAAAATTCATTTGTTTTGTTTATTTATCTCATAGCTCTACTAACTTTTCTAAATTATTCTACTAACTAAACTCCAAAATAGTGAATATAATCTCTTATTCACTTTTTTCCAATGTCATCGCTTTAGATGATTTCAATGTTCACCACCGAATTTGACTTTCTTTCAATTATCAAGACACAACCGGTGAACTTGTCTTTAATTTTTCTTTCCCGAAAGACCTTTTGCAGATGGTGCAGTTTCCTTTCCGTGTCCCAAACCATTATGGAGATGAATCCAACATTTCTGACTTCTTCCTAATTTCAAATCCTTCTCCTTATAATATAAAAAATTGTTTCCTCCTAGGGGTTCCTCCGATCACCTTTTAACCTCTGTATCCTCTTTTACCTGCAAATTAGTATGACTTGCTGTCAAACTTTTATACTTCCCTTGGAATTACCATTGCTTCTGCGGGAGGGGTCCAATGGAGTGTGCAGAGACCATATCCGAGACGTACATGCAATATTATTTCCCCTCATCTAAATCTAGCAAACGTGGTTTAACTTTCATTTTTATTGTGCTATTCTCCGTAGGGACGCTGCCTTCAGGAATTACCGTCATATTCATACTTCAGAAACTCACATTTCATTCTGGAATCGTGCAAAATCTATTCTTCGTACCACTAAAAGCTCTTTTCTCTGTTGAAAATGCAATAATCTTTTTGGTGCCTCCTCACGCTTTTTCTGACATTTTACAAAAAAATGTTATTTCTGCTCACTCTGAGTCTAATACTAAGAAGGCGTACGAATCTGATTGTCTTACTGCTGTGGTTCTCATAGCATGTGCTTCCGAGCTTGCACCCTGTCTTGGTACTTGGTAATCTATTCGTCCCTGTCTTTCCACTTTGACCTTCCCTTCCTTCTGGGAACGTGCGTTCATCCATCCTGTACAGAAAAAAAGAGGACCATCTCCCAACCCTCTAATTATCGTCTTGTTACTTTAACCTCTGTAATTTCTAAAATTTTCAAATCTCTTAACAGGAAGATTTGGAAATTAATCAATTCTTCTAATCTTATCTCAGATTTGCTGTATGGCCTTTGTAAGGAACGATCTACTGGTGATTTCTTACTCTTTACTCAGATTTTTGGTCCCCTGCTCTTCTGCATTTAGGCCAATCTATTGCTGTGGCGCTTGACATATCGAAAGCCTTTGATAGAGCCTGGAACAAAGCTTTGATTTCTAAACTTTCTTCCTTCAGTATCTATCCTTCCCTCTGAGGTTTTTTCTCTGATTACAGTTACGGTCGTTCTAAACCATCTTTTGTAGATGGTCACCGTTCTCCATTAAAATTATTAATAGTGGTGTTCTTCAGGGTTCTGTCCAATCCCAACTCTTTTTCAACTTTTCATTAATAACCTAATTTCGACATCATCTCCTTTCTTACTTTTTTCATTTTGAAAGACGTCACACTCGACAACGATTAACTCATGCTAAGAGGGTGGTCGCGGTGCAACTAACCTTTCATCTTTCTCTTATCCCTAATTGAGGAAGAGAAAAAATGGTTGCTTTCATTGCCTCAAAAACTACTCAGTTTCTTCGTCTTTCTACTGGACACAATATATATATATATATATATATATATATATACATATATTCTTTTAGATAGGTATAGTTAGATGCATATACTAACTGCTATATATATATATATATATATATATATATATATATATATATATATATATATATATATATATATATATATATCATCACCATACCTTCTTTTCCAAGATGGGGGTAAGGTGCGAAGCATGCACTGAAAACAGAAAAGTAGGAGAAGAACATGACGCAAGAAAAGAAAGTCCAGCCTTACCGCCCCCTCTATACCCTTTAGTAGAACTTGCCGCAGTCAAAAAAATCCACCCTAGAGCTTCACGGGAACGCGACGAAACCTTACTGTGGCATCTCGTCAATGCATATCCGTAGTCTCACCTCATCAGAACGGATATATTTCAGTTCTGATGAGGAGACTACGGATATAAGTCTCGAAACGTAAACTTTTTCACGCTTAGTTATTTTTCTTAAGATTTTCCTTTAACTGACTTTATAGTGGTTTAAAAAAATACTTTAATATTTACAGAGTTTGAGTGTTGAATTAGAGCTCTTTAACTGAAATTCTAAATATACTGATATATATATATATATATATATATATATATATATATATATATATATATATATATATATATATATATATATATAATATATATATATATATATATATATATATATATATATATATATATATATATATATATATATATATATATATATATATATGGCCAGCGTTTCCATTGTCCGTCATATGTATCTTAAAAACTATTAATACTACAGTAAAAAGGAATACATTTTCGGAATCAGCGTAAAACGTTAGCCCTGAAACGTATAATTAATGTAATAAATGAGTAATAAATAACAATTAATATGTTCGTGTTAAATGATAAATTCTATCAAAAAATCTGCAATCTCTAAAAACAGTTCATTATAACGGGGTCATAAATTTGTAACGGGGTCTGTAACGGGGTCTGAATCGCAAAATCTCTTTCACGTGCACAAAATTAAATACTTATATATATATATATATATATATATATATATATATATATATATATATATATATATATATATATATATATATATATATATATATATATATATATATATATATATATATATATATATATATCATATATATCTCCGCACACTAGGGGCGCGAGCAGAGGGGGCCGATAGGGATATTTTCCATACCCGTAGGGGAGGGGCGGAGAACCCCCGCGACACCAAATACCAAAGAGCGGGTTCCGGGGCCACTCCGGAAATAATCTGCCCGTAGTTGACCGGAAGGCAGAACCGACTCCTGCCATCGGGGGCGGTATACCCGCCAGGTATTCTTTAGTTTTAAACACCAACAATTATTTAAAGGGCAACGTAAAGGTTACGTTAATTAAAATAAGTTTAAAATTACTCTTCTACATTTTATTAACTTTTTTTAAAATCGCTTTTTTATTATTTTTTAAAAGTTTTCCAGGACTAACTCTTTACGCTGATTCCAAAAATGTATTCCGTTTTACTTTCAAAATTTAAATTTTTATAAAATAATATATATTTATATATATATATATATATAGATATATATGCTCTTCTATATATATATATAATATATATATATATACATATATATATATATATATATATATATATATATATATATATATATATATATATATATATATATATATATATATATATATATATATATATATGTCTATCTCTACCATCTCCCAGATAGGGTTTTGCCCTGTCAGTTAGACCAGCATCTTCCTCTTTCTGGCATCGAAACACTTGATCTCAGAGCACTCTAGAAAAATATTTCTCGGCGCAATGGTTTCCGATGCTAGTCCTCGAGTTATATACTCTAAGGTAGGGTTTCATTCACCCTTTCAGTGGACCTAGCATCTTCTTCCATTTCCCCACGAAACTCCTTCCCAGAGCTCTCTAGAAGATCGTGCTTCTAAGCGCATAAGCCTCCGATGCTGGTCCTGGAGTAGTTCAAGCAAGTAAGTAAAGGGTCGGGTTGCTAGCCCTGTCGCCCTAGAATTCTGCGAAGAAAATCTTCATAAGAACTGGCCGTGCCGAATATCCATCTTCATATAATAATTTACATCGAAAATAAAGCAACAGTTTTCCAAAAGAACTAATTTGTTACATTTTGATGCATCACACCATTAAAGTTTTTTTTTTTGAGTGAGTGTACAGGAGCCACCACTGCGCACAAAAAAAGCGGCGATACCGAGTCAGAAAACCAACTACGGGGGCAACTCCTAAACAGAACGCATGAAAACGGGAAGGCAAGTATTAAATCCTATAGAGCAGAGTCAGTTCCCGAAGGAAAGCAAAAATCGCGTCACTGTGGAAATGAAGTGAATCAGACAATATATATGAGGGGCGGGATTGGACAGGTATGGTGTGTAACAAGGGGAAAAGCCGGTCTCTGGAAGCCGCAAGAGCCACACAATCCACGAGAAGATGGCGTACCGAAAGTAGACACTGGGAACGGCAGAAAGGACATAAAGGGGGACGCTCCCTTGCCATAAGATAGCTGTGAGTGACATTAGTATGGCCAATTCGCAAACGAGCCAGGATCACCTCCTGGTGCCGACTCCGGCGAAAAGACGATGGCCAAATCCCCAGGAGAGGCTTTACGCTACGCAGTTTAGCACCACGATGATCTTCTCCGACCAATACTCCTGCCAACAAGCGAGGAAGCCCCGTTTGAGTCGGGAGCAGAAATCAGCAGCTGGGAGGTGTTCCAGCAAGATGGCTACAGGTAAGTATCGTCGACAGGTAATTTTGCAGGTGGCGGCGCGATAGGCCGCTTTGTCAGCCAATTCGTTACCCAGGATACCCACGTGAGATGGGACCCAGCAAAACGTCAAACACTTGTGTCTAGCATGCAGCATACATAGAAACCTTTGGATGATGGAAACCAAAGGATGTCTGGTCGTTCGATTTTGTAGTGCAAGAAGAGCACTCTGCGAGTCAGAAAAAATCGTATACGTGTCAAGCAGATCTAGTGTCAGAATCCTATTAATAGCTAAAGTTATTGCAACTAACTCGGCCGTAAAGACGGACGCGTCAGAAGGGAGAGTGTGGGACACAGTAAGGTCTGGAAAGACCGCTGATGCACCCACCCCACCCTCTCGCCTTGATCCGTCGGTGTAGATGCTCACAGAGCTCCCATGGAGAGCCAGGTGAGACAGAAAGGAAGCCTTCAGGAGAGACGGGTGGTCCCCGGATTTTGATAAGGCGGACAACCTCATGCACACCACAGGGGGCGGATACAACCAATAAGGGCAGACATCATCGTAGTCAAATTGTAAAATAGCCCGCACAGGGAGGCGGAGAAAACGGAAGACAGACGCCACAACCTCAGCAAACGGCCAATAGGCAGGGCTACGAGGAACCTCAGCGATGAGAGGAGTCAAAGCCACACCATTAAAGTTAAAATTTTGTAGTTATTAATTTCGTAATTATTTCAACCAAAAAAATTTGTTTTCTATTAAATGCAAGATGTTATTTTTCCATTTTCATTGCTTCAAGCATATTTGATCCATTCCCAATTCATTCCTCTTTAAGATGGTAAGATGTTTTTTCCTTATCAGATGGTGAACACTTCTACTGAATTTTTAATCTCCTCCTATTTCCTCGGCCTTTTTCTACTGTTTTCTTCTCATTCCTTCCAATTTTAATGCGACTTTCCCAGGCAATATATATATATATATATATATATATATAGATAGAAAAAAGTCGCAAGGTATATATATATATATATATATATATATAACTATACCAATTATATATATATATATATATATATATATATATATATATATATATATATATATATATATATATATATATATATATATATATATATATATATATATATATATATATATATATATATATATATATATATATATATATATATATATATATATACTCATAACTATATATATATATATGTATATAACTAATATATATATGCTGGGAAGAAAAAAAAATCGCAAGGAGGAAAAAGAAGACGGCATGGTGGAATGAGGATGTTAAGAACGCAGTGAAACTCAAAAACAAAGAGTTTTGGAAATGGATGAAGACGAGAACGGAGGGGAACAGGATAGAATATGTAAAAGCAAGAAACCATGCAGAGGATGTAAAAAGTATGGACATTACTTGGAGAAGAATAAGAAGAGAACTGAAAGAGGATACGAAGGGCACGGGAAAACATTTAAGAGCATGAGAGGAAATAAAGAACCGGAAATGCATCCAGTTCTGAATAAAGAGGGAGAACCTCTTCTAGAGGAAGAGGAGGTGGCGGAAAGATGGAGTGAGTATTTCGAGGAATTATTGAACGTAGAGAAGGGGAGGAAGGAATGAATGAAATACCCCTGAGAGTAAGACAAGAACATGAGGAAATTAGAATGATAGAGATAGATAGAGGAAGTGAAAGAGGCAATTAAAATATTAAAAAGGGAAAAGTCCAGGATACGATGGACTAAATAATGAACTATTCAAAACAGTAGAATAACTAAATGGTTGACAAGATTGTTAAACCAAGTATGGAAAGAAAGAAAATACCAGCAGAATGGAGGAAAGCAGTAATCTGTCCCGATACATAAGACAGGAGATAAAGAATATAGAAATTATAGAATAAATATTATTTGGTGGGAATTGAGTAAAATGCTATGAGAGGATCTTGGAAAAAGATTAAGAATGGAGAATCAGAGGACAGAGATTGAAATGGCAGCACAGTTTCCAGACCAGGAAAAAAATTACACAGACTTAATATTTTACAGAGGTACTAACAGAGAGAAAATGAGTGGAATGAGAGAGCGTATGCTGCATTCTGGAGCACAAAAGCATTCGATGAATAAATGAGGAGACTGGAATTAATTAGAAGATCCGATGTATGCTATACCAGAAAGTCTGATAGCATCAAAAGTATGTATGAAAATAAAATAAATACGGTTAGAGGAACAGGAAGAGAAGTGGTTTGGAAGTGAAAACGGGAGTTAGACAGGGAAGTGTACTGTCACCATTGTTCTTTGCACTTTACCTGGATAGCTGTCTTAAAAGGATATGCATAAGGGAGAATAGGGAACACACTTTGGTTTATGCGGATGATGCGGCAGTGATAACATCAGGAGCTCAAGACCTGCAAGAAGCTGTAAATAGTTGGAATGAGGTACTGAAGTCAATGGGCATGAGAATAAACAGAGAGAAAATGGAAATAATGGTGATAGCAAGAGAGAGAGGAAAGAGATAGTAGTGAACATAAAAGATACAAGGAAGGCTTAAGCAAGTGAATAGATTAAAGTATTTGAGCGTGGTATTTAGGCTGAACAAAGGAGAGAGACAAGATGACAGGTTGAAAGGGAGAATTAGAATTTTGGAATGTGGGAATGTTGCTTGATTGCTAAGAGAAGAGGAGAGAAACAGAGGTTAAAATATTAATACATAAAACAATTCTGAGACCGATATTGTTTTATGGATCTGAATGCTGAACAATGAATACGGTACAAAAAACTGGGAATGAAGCTACGAAATGAGGTACTTAGACTCATTAGGGGAGTATCACGAGAAGAAAGAATAAGGAGCGAGCTAGTGAGAGAGAGAGAACTGGGGTGGAACCTGTTTTGGAATGTGTGGAGAGAAACCAGTTAAGATGGTTGTAAAAAGAATGAGGGAAGGGGAGAGATTGAGAAAGATGATGGATTGGAGACCAGAAGGGACCAGCAGGAAGACCAAGGAAGAGATGGATGGATTCGGTGGCGGAGAGCTGTGCTGCACAGTAGGCAAGGCAAGACGGTAGAGGAAGTAGAAGAAGAACGAACATTTGAAGATAGAAATCTTTGGAGAAGATTCTGGAGGAGTAGCACCTGACAGGCATACCCTAATAGGATGGATGGTACAAATATATATTATACATACATATATATATATATATATATATATATATATATATAATATATATATATATATATATATATCTATATATATATATATATATATATATATATATATATATATATATATATTATATATATATATATATATATATATATATAATATATAATATATATATATATATATATATATATATATATATATATATATATATATATATATATATATATATATATATAAATATATATATATATAAGCTTTTTCCCTACCCTGGAAAATTTTCTGCAGGACGCCATGGTTAGGACTAACTCTTTGCGCTGATTCCAAGAAATTTATTCCGTTTTGCTGTAGCATTAATAATTTTTAAGATACATATGACGGACAATAGAAACAGCTTATATATATATATATATATATATATATATATATATATATATATATATATATATATATATATATATATATATATATATATATATCTATATATAGAAAGATACTCTATTTCTCTCTATATATATATATATATATAGGACAAAGTCTACCTATTGACCTTTTGTAAAAATAAATTTTTAAATTTTAACTTATTATAAATTAAACTACATACATATAAAATATAATATAGAAATCTATGAGAAATTATATTTTGAAGTTATAATTCAAAAAAAATATTACAACATTCATGTGTTTTACTATGACACTTGGAGAAATTTTAGACATTTACGCAATGTAGCTCATAACAGGGATGTTGCCATCAGTAGATTTTCTCAAGATTCTTTAGGTTTTTGGCATAAATTTCTTGGTCTATTTGAGTTTTTGTCATAAAAATATATATATATATATATATATATATATATATATATATATATATATATATATAACTGTATATATATACATATCTATATATATATATTATTTGTTGGAGTATTACACAGCAAAATAAGGGAGCTTGAGCCGACAGGGAGCAGAAGGGGACGTTCCATACCGTAGTAAGGGGCCAGAGGAACCCGTGACGCAATACCAGGCAGGGGTTCAGGGGCCTCACGGAGAGGAAATAGATCCTGCCCTGTCTCGTTCCGGAAGGCCAGAACCGACTCTGCCATCTTTGCGGTTTACTTAGGTATTCCTTTAGTTAAAAAAAAATAAAAAAATAAAACCCATTCTTAAAAACGTAACAGGTTCTATATATATTTGAATCATCGTCTATAATAGAAAGTCTATTTATGGTCCATAAAGATACCCTGTACTATTTTTGGGGGGTAACGAGTACCGTTAAAAGAGAATTAAATAACTGGAAACACCCTTATATATATATATATATATATATATATATATATATATATATATATATATATATATATATATATCTATATAAATGTTTTTATATTTTCTTATATATATATATATATATATATATTATATTAGTGGGTTTGGGTGGTTGTTAATTTGCGCGTAGTAATATTCTAAGGTGCCAGAGACAAAATGTTTTATCAGATTCATTCATATAAAAGGGCTTGTGTTAACCAACCTCTATCTTAAACCTCGACTATAAGACATATTTTTGTGTGGTGTTTATATTGCTTAGAGATGAGCAAATTCTTAAATGTTTTCTAATATATTTAAAAATGTTTTGTTTATAGGGTAGGGTATCTTTGAAAGCAGAGTGGTAGTATTCGAAATTTCGATAGTTGAACTAACATAAGTAAATGTAACTAGTTTAAAATATTAGTGATAATTTAATTCGAATCGTTGTCTGAATTAATAATTAATATATTTAGTCCGGCATATTTGTAGATACTGTACTGTGACTTTTTTCTGAAAAAACTTTCTAAGTTCAAAAAAATTTCTAAGTTCAGGAAAGTTAAGTTAAGTTTAGATTTTTAAGAAAATTATTTAGTGGCAAGCTTCTGGCGCAATTCCAGAAGCTTGCCACTAAATTTTCTGAAATTTGAAATTTTTTTGAACTTAGAAATTTTTTTCAGAAAAGTCACAGTACAGTATCTACAAATATGCCATTGAGTCCTTTATAGGAATCGCGTTCCTACCATATATTAAATTATATGGATTTATTTTTGTTATTATTACATGTATTTAATTTAAACAGTTTTGATATAATTTAGTTTCAATACAAGATGGAAAAATTTAAACTTGTAGGAAATACCCATTTAGATCTGTTACAATGATTATTTCATATTTAGTTTACATGTTTCAACTATAAGGTGTTTGTTAGTTATGAAGTAGATATTGGTAAATTCTAGACTAAAATTCAAATTTAGTGAACAGTAGCGCAGAGGGGCTTCACCCCTAATTTTTATAAAAACCACAGGGTATACTTAAGAAAATAATGAAGAATAAAAAAAACAAACATGGCGGTCTCTTTGGGAAAAGTTACAGCCTCGCTTAAAACTCCCATAGGATTTTTTTAAATATTTTGTTAAATCACAGGATATACTCTAAAAAAAAAGTTCCTCAGTTAATTTTCCCATAAGCTTTCTTATAAAAAAAAAAAAAGTTAGTGGGCCTCGTGCTCGTTTTAGGGTCCATCCTATTTCAGGTTATAAGATTTAAGTATACATAGAATTTCTGTATACCTAACAAAACATAAACATGAACTAGAGGGCCTGAAATGAGACCTAACCTGGATGGATCAAAAATGAAAAGTAAAAGTTTTGGAAACTTCGAGAGGTAAATTTTTCCTGAAGAGACTGCAAGGGTTGGGTGTTTCTTATATTTTTAGACTATATCCTGTTATTTTTACAAAAATCGTTGTGAAGCCCCTCTGCGCTATTACCAAATTTAGGGTTACCGCTGGGTATGGCTATAAATGATATTTTAGTGATCTCGCTTTAATAATAATTTTCTTAAATTTGAGGGAATGTTTAATGGGTTGTTTTTTAAGTTTTAACGAATTAACCTAGCATTTTTGCTTAAAAATTTAGCCCGTAAGAATGTTTTGTTAGTGAAATATTTGCTTAGTTTAAATCTTAATTTACATAAAATTTTGTAGACTACATTCATCGGTAGTTTTTAGAAGCTTTGAAGTATTGCCAGCTTTTCGTAGGAAGACTGGTTAATTATAGGATATGTTTATTAACCAAAAAGTAAGTTTTTCTATAACTGTTTCAAATTTTAAGTTTTCAGATAAATTAATTACAATGACAAGTTTAATCTTATTATTAGTTGCCATTTTACCTGCGGGTCTTGGTTTAAATTGCTTTAATTCAGCAAAGTGTGAAAAGTGTAACGTAACAACGATTACATGCAACTTGACAGAAGATGTTTGTGTAACTTACGATACAAATAATTCTACTGAAAGTCATTGCGGGAAGAGCGAAGAGTGCAACAAGAGACCTTCAATGATAGAGACGATTTGGAAGTTTATTACCAATGAAACTAGTTTTAATGACTTATTGGGTGCAAATAATACTGGTAAGTTAGTCTTGCGATAAATTTGCTTCCATAACTTTTTTAAAAGTTTCTAAAAATTTTAGTCTATATTATAGGTATATATTATTATATATAATTATATATATATTATAAATATTTATAATCTATATATATATATATATATTATATATATATATATATATATATATATATATATATATACCTGGTCAATCCATTTTTTTCCGTAGCCGCTGATGGCCGCTCGACTAATAATTTTATGGAAAACTTTTTATAATTTTGCATGGCGTCATGTTATCACATGGCAGTTCAAAACCACATTCGTCTTTTTGTAGATTTACTCTGGTTGTAACAGGGTGAGCCAAAATGTTTTAACAGGTGGAGCAAAATTTATCACTTAATAGAAGTAACATTTTGGGTCATATCTCCATATTGGTAATTCTTGTACCACATTTCATAGAGAGTGATTTGTTAGTGATACTTTAGGGTACATTTGGCCTTTCCTGTTTTTTTTTGGGAAAATATTTCACCATGAAATGAATCCGAAAAATTGTGTTAAAAATCGAAGAATTTCCATTTTTCGTGGTGTATTATTAACAGAAAGGAAATAATTTAACGATATAAAATTTTGTGTGATGTTACATACTAAAGTTATGGTTTAACTTAAATCTTATTTGAAGTTTGTTAATATTTTAAAAAAAATTTACAGGTGTCCCAAAAATCCATTTTTCGGAAAATCGGTAATTTGAACCTTAATATCTCTGATGGGGTAAGTGCTAAAAATCTGAAATTTTTACACATTATACTACTACCATAGATGTTCCTTCACCTGCAATATTGACTTTGGTATTTGCTTGTTTTAAGAAATACAGCCATTCAAAAATGCCAAAAAAAATTTTTTTTTTAAGTTGTGTTATGATAGCATACGTAGGCCTACTCGTAATTTAAAGTACCTATATTGTTAAAGTGTGTAAATATTATTATTATTTATTAGAAATATTAAAATTTATTGCCATTCTTTTTTTTCATTTTTATTTAGCATAAAACATGAAAATAAAATTCATAATTTTTGGAAAAATTCACGTTTGGAAATGTCAATAAAATATAACTTAGACTTGTGTTTTGCTATCAAATTAATACTATAACATTATTAAAATCTACTTAACATTTAAATTAATAATTAATTAGTTTGGATAAACACAGACGTAATAATATTTAATGACCGTTTCTCCCCGACGCCACTGACCGGTTTTTCCCGAATTCAGTTTTTTGAAAATGGAATTTTTAAAAAAAATTTTATAAATATTTATTTCGATCTTTTTATTATTTTCATTATTCTATAACATTAAGGAAACTCCAAATGTGAGAAAAAAACTATTAAGTAAAGATGTAACTTAAAATTTCGATTTTTCATGATTCATTAAAAAAAAAAAACGGCGATTTTTTACCGATTTCCCCCCATTTTACGGTATCTATATATATATATATATATATATATATATATATATTATATATATATATATATTATGTATAGTGTTGACTATATATAATAATATATATATTATACTGTATATATATATATATATATATATGATATTATATATATATATTATATTATATATATTATATATATCTATATTATAATATTATATATATATATATATATATATATATATATATTATATATATATATATATATATATATATATATTTAATATATATATATCTATACTATATATATTATATATATAGATATATTATTATATATAGATATATAACATAAACGTAGCACACACAAACATTTTTTTTTAAGAATAAAAGGCCCGTATATATTTTTTATTTTACATTTACTGGTAAGAGCGACACAAGCACACTTCAAAATCTTAGCTTGCATAACTGAATTAATGTCGCGCTTTACATTAAATATTATTACGTCTGTGTTTGTCTAAACTAATTTTAATTATAATTTAAATGTTAAGTAGATTTTAATAATGTTATAGTATTAATTTTGATAGAAAAACACAAGTCTAAGTTATATTTTATTGACATTTTCCAAACGTGAATTTTTTCCAAATTATGAATTTTATTTTTCATTGTTTTTAGCTAAAATAAAATTGAAAAAAAGAATTATGACCAATAAATTTTAATAATTTCTAATAATAATAATAATATTGTTACACACTTTAAACAATATAGTAACTTTATATTACGAGTAAGGCCGTACGTAGCTAATCATGAACACATACTTAAAAAAAAAAAATTTTTTTTGGCTTTGCTGAATGCTTGAATATCTGAAAAGGAACAAAAAGTTCTCTGGATATTGCAGGTGAAGGAACATCTTGGTAGTAGTATAATGTGTGAAATTTTCAGATTTTTAGCACTTACCCCATCAGAGATATATTAAGGTTCAAAGTTACCGATTTTCCGAAAAATGGATTTTTGGACACCCTGTAAATTTTCTTGAGAATATTCATCAAAGATCACGTCAGAGTTGTGCCAAAACATACTTTAGTATGTATCATCAAACAAAATTTTATATCGTTAAATTATTTCCTTCTTTTAATAATACAACCACGAAAATGGAAATTTCTTCGATTTTTATTAACACAATTTTTCGGATTCATTTTCATGGTGAAATATTATTTTTCCAAAAAAAAAACAGGAAAGGCCAAATGTACCTTAAAGTATCCCTAACAAATCAACTCTCTATGAAAATTTGGTATAAGAATTCCAATACCCTGGAGATATGACTTAAAATGTTACCTCTATTAAGTGATAAATTTTGCTCCACCTGGTCAACATTTTGGCCTCACCCCTGCTTCAACCAGAAGTAAATCTACAAAACGATGGTGGGTTTTTGGAAATTTGCCAGGGATATACATTACCCTTCAAAGTTAAAGTTTTTCAAAAATTATCGAGCGGCCAACTTCCATTATTTTACTAACGAATACCCTAGAGTAGACCGCATATATATATATATATATATATATATATAATATATATATATTATATATATATATATATATATATATATATATATATATTATATAATATATATAATATATATATATATAATATGGCTTTGTGCGGTGAATCTCCAGGTAAGTTGAAGCCATTTTTTTTTTAAATCTACGTAACTCGACCTATGTTGAAAGGCTCTTGGTGCCACTGGCATGTTCTATTTTTAACAATGCCAGAGTAAAATAAATTATAAATATAAAAAATTTCATTAAAAATACGTTAAGTGAAGGCTGTTCTAGTTTAGTTAGTTTACCTTGATTTAAACTATATATACGTTAAGTAAAGGTTGGTTAGTTTGTTTACATAGATTTAAACTAAATTTTAGAGGTGGAAGTTTCCTTTAATACCAGTTTCTATTTGACTTTACACATTTTCACTTTCATATTATGAAATATGTTCGAATTCATCCAATCGATGTATATGGAGGCATATATATATATATATATATATATATATATATATATATATATATATATATATATATATATATATATATATTATATATATATATATATAATATAATATATATATATTATATATATATATAATATATATATATATATATATATATATATATATATATATATAATATATATATATATATAGTATATATATATATATATATATATACTTACATAGATATTACATAGATACATATATGCATTTTACTATATTTAGATATATTTTTATATATTATATATATATATCTTATATATATATATATATGATATATATATATATTATATAGGTAATACTGTAGACAGCGACCCACACATTTTTAAGTTCACAAAAGTTAAGTTTTTTAAGCTTCTGTAATTATGCCAGAAGCTTGCCACTAAACAATTTTCTTAAACCTAACTTCAATTTTCTGAAGCTTATAAATTTATTTGAACTTAGAAAATTTTCGGTTCTCAAAATGTGTGGGTCGCTGTCTACAGTAATATATATATATATATATATATATATATATATAATATATATATATATATATATAAATATATATTATATATATATATATATATATATATATATCTATATATAATATATACTATATATATATATATATATATATAATATATTATATATATATATATATATATATTTATATAATATATATAGTTTCAGATTACGAAATAATATTTTTCCGTAATATATTTCGTCCAATTGTAAGAATTAATAAAAACTGCCCAATTCTCTTGTTTTTTTTTATTAACATAGGGAAAGTTTTGAATACCCATTTCAAAGACTGATTTAGTTTTAAACGTAGCTATATATATATATATATATATATATATATATATATATAATATATAATATATATATATATATAATATAAATAATATATTTAATATAGTTTGTATATATATAATATATATATATATATATATATATATATTGTATATATCAAAGCAATTTTCGCCAAGTTGGTATGTTATTCATAATAGAGGCCTTATTTATTATATTTATTAAAAAGTTTTTACAAGAGTCTTCATCTTCATAAGATGTTAATTTCGTAAGCTTTCGGTCCTTATTTTTCTGGAACCCTCCCAGACGATTTTATTTGAAGACTAAATAAAAATTTAACATCTTATGAAGACTCTTGTAAAAAATTTTTAATAAATATAATAATAAGGCCTATATATATAATACTATATATATAAAGTTAAGAGACAGTAAGAAGCCACATGGACCTATTGAGACTGTCCCAGTCAACTATAGTAAATAGAAAAAAACACCCAATATGCTCATGGAAAACCCACACAACACCCTATGGCTAGTCAGTAACTTACATAATATATACCTAGTCTACTATCCAAAGATATAACTATAGTTAATGTATGCTCACCACATTATACAAGCTTTAATTTGAGGTAATTGTGAAATACCTTAATACTGACTTGGGTTCATGTAAATACAGTATTAAAACTAAACATTTAATTTATAAATATGGCTTTAAGAAATTTGTTTTTTTTACTGATTTTTTGTACATTTTAAGTTTATATTTTCAATAAAAACAAAAAATAACGCTACGAAAATCATAACTTTTCGGCTTCACTTAGTGTAGGGGTGAATAACAACTTTTGATATGGTTTCACAGATTATTGATAAATCGATATCACAAATTTTTGGATAATCGATTTTTTAACGATTATCAACGATTCGATTATATAGAAGGTGTACGAGAGTAATTTTCTAAAAAAATTGGCAATTTTTTAAGACCATATTTTTTACGTTTATATATATATATATATATATATATATATAATATATAATATTATATATATATATATAGTATATATATATATATATATATACTATATATATATATATATATATATATATTTATTTAGTTACTTAACGGACACTGAGCGGGAGGTCTGATAAAAAAAAAATTCGCAGGAAGCCTCTAAAGATTTTCTAGAGGCGAAATGGGGTTAGGTAAGAGGTTAGATTAAGTTAGGTTCTTTAAACGCTACTGCTCTATAAGATAAAGTTTTGGATTATAAAGAGAAAATGGATTTTTGATTTGAGGTGAATTTAATTTTAGTTTATTCTATAGTTATATTTTAGGTATTTAACAATTAACAGTTACAACTTACTCGCGAGCAGGTACAAGGCACCGCTCGCGCGTATTTGGAGCGAGCGCTTCAGCGAGCTGTCTTACATGCATGCACGGTAATCAACTGTGCATCTACCCTGTTGTATTGTTAGTTTAAATTTTCATTTAAATACTAAAAAAAAAATTTAACAATTTTAAATTGAAAAAAATATCGCTTAAGACATAACTACAAAATCGAAACTTTATGGAACTTCACAAATTTTAGTTTAAATTAAAGATCTGATTTTTCCCTCAGATCATAAAATGCATTTCTTATTTTTTATATATATATTATATATATATATATATATATATATATATATTTATATATATATATATATATCTATATATATATATTATTATTATATCAATAATATAATTA
>JABUQX010109843.1:0-10000 GCA_015478945.1 Trachelipus rathkii
ATAATTTTATATGCGTCTCTTAGTAGATATTGTGTTATTTTGTGTGTGGTCATCATTTCCTAGACTTGTCCACAGGTGCATAGGCACACGCATTATTAATTAATCAATAAAGAAAATATAATAATGTAAGAGAAAAGAGACTTCCCCTGCTTTTTTTTCATGCATGATTTCTGTTATCAATGATTTTTTGGTATTTTACTAGATATGTTATTATGTTCCTTGAATCTCATAAATTAATATTAAGTATTATAATCACCTTTTTTTAATATGAAGCCGCATACGGTCCTTTTTATGACTTCTCAGTCAATTCCAAATATAAAATTAATTGTTTACTATTAATTAAAAGAAGGTCTCTTCCGCATTGGCCTTCAAAATAGAATCTATGAACAAACAAGATTTTCACCTAATAAAAGAAAATAATAACCCTCTTAATCAATATTGCAATACTTAGAGCAGATTTTCCACCCTCGCGACGCCATAATCTATATCTATCTTTTTCTCTCTCTATCAACACACACCTTATTCTCAACAAGAAGTATTTGACTTATTAGATCATAATTTAAACTAAAAATATTAAGAGCCACAAGTTGGCCCGTCCAATAGAAAGTTCCCAGTCTGTAAAACAAGTCGCCCTTTAACTTCTATGCTCAAGTTAATTAGCCTAAGATTCTAATCTCTGTTTCATTGTCACGTTTTGCATTCCCAGCGCTCGGGTGGGATGTCCCTTGCCATTCGTGTCGCCATACTTAAGAAGTCCCACATGGTGCCCGATTGCCCTTTTAAAGGCGTCAGTTCTTCTGTCCCAGTCTTTCAACCTCAATAAATAATAATAAATATCCTAAGTTTTGTGAGGTAAAAGGTGAGCATGTGCTGATGACGCTCAGAAGCGATCACAGTACTGTTAGGCGCCGGCCCGTAATTTGACATAATTGTCTCCTTTTAAGCACCCTTAATTAGCAAAAAGACCATGATATGCTGGAGGAGGGCCCGTAAGCCAACGGGGAGGTAGATTTTTGGCTTTGAGGATCAGAATAGGCGTGAAGTTGTCTAGATAGGCCCATGCGTACTTCTAAGTTATTATTCTTATTTATTATTTATTATGAGTTGACGGGGGACATTCTAAGAGGGGCCAATGCGGCTTCTTAAATTCTTAATTTTTATTGTTGACTGGGACAGTGCTAAAAGGAACAATGTGGCTTCTTAAGTATTAACTTATTATTTTGAGTTACTGGGACATTCTAGAGGGATCAATGTGGTTCTTAATTATTTTTTTAATTATTAATTATTAGGTAACTTTATTACGTGGTAGATAGGCATGCTGCTTAAGTATTTATTCTTATTATTATTTCTATTGGTTTAACTTTAATACTAGAGGGGCCAATGAGCTTCTTAATTATTAATTTTTATTGGTTGAACGGGACAGTCTAATACCATGAGGGCTTCTTAAGTATTATCTTATTTATTATGAGATGACTGGGACAGTTCTAGAGGGGTCAATGCGGCTTCTTATTATTATTTTTAATTTATTATTATATTAGGTTGACTGGGACAGGTCCTAGATAGGCCCATACGACTTCTTAAATATATTGCTTATTATTATTTATTATGGGTTGACTGGACAATTCTAGGGGGGCTAATTGAGCTTCTTTAATGTATTATTCATTTTTTATTGTTGACTGGGCACATGTCCTAAATGGGTCCATGCGGCTTCTAAATTATTCTTTATTTATTAATTTTTGTTGGTTGCTGGGACAGTCTAGGTTAGTCCGAATGTTGGCTTTTATTATAAATTACTATTAATTACATTAATTATTATAAATTTTTTTATTCTTAATTTTTAATTTTTATGGGTTTGCAATAGGACATTCTAGAGGGCCAATGCGGCTTCTACAATTATTTATTTTTATTGTTTCGACTGGCACAGTCTAAAAAGGACATGCGGGCGGCTTAAGTATTATTCCCTACTTTTATTTTGAGTTGGACTGGGACATTCGTAGAGGGATCAATGTCGGCTTAATTTTATTTCAATTATTATTTTTTATTATTAATTATTATTTTTTTGACTGGGAAAGGTCTAGATAGGCCCAATGCTTTCTTAAGTATTATTCTTTATTTATTATCCCTTATGGGTGGTTGAGGCTGTTACAATCTAGAGGGGCCAATGGGCTTCTTAATTATTCTTTTTTATTGTTGCTGGGGAAGCCTTTGTAAATTATATTCCTTAATTATTATTCTTATTGCTTAATTAATGTTATTCCTATTTATTATGAGTTTGACTGGGACATTCTACGAGGGGTCGATATGGACTTCTTTTATTATTTTCAATTATTTAATTATTGGTTTACTGGGGAAGTCTAAATAGGCCAATACGGCTTCTTAAGTATGTTTCTTTATTTATTATTTATGGGTTGACTAGGACAATGCCATTGGGGCTTCTTAATTATTAATTTTTATTCGGTTGACTGGGACAGTCTTAAATAGAACCATGAAACAGCTGTTTTATTCTTATATATATTATAGCCTATTCTTTGAATTTCTCTCTGTATTAAAAGCGCTTCTAAAAAAAAATTCTAATTATTATTTATGGGTTGACTGGACAGTCTAGATAGGCCCAAACGCGGCTTCTGAATTATTATCCTTATTTATTAATTATAATGGATTGCTGGGACATTCTAGAGGGGCCAACGAGGCTTTTTAATTATTCTTAATTATTAATTATTGTTGTTGACTGGGACAGTCTGGGTAGGCCCATGTGGCTTCTTAAAGTTCTTACTGTATTTCTTATTCTACATTTTTAAAAATTATTCTTATTCTTAATTTTTATTGGGTTGAATGGGACACTCTATTGGATTCTGCGGTCTATCTGTCTATATATATAATATATCTTATTATATACTTTATATATATATATTAATATTATATATTATATTTTTACTATATTATTATCTATATATTATATATATTATTTCCAAATTCATGATTCTGGAAAAAAAATAAAAATGAATTTTTTTCTAAAAAAAAATCAAAAATTCCCAACCCTGATTATTAATATCAAAGGTTTTTCCGAATTATTTATATATTAATATATATATATATTATATATATATATATATATATATATATAATATATATATAATATATATAATATATATATATTATATATAGCTATCCCCCATATATATATTATATATATATATAATTGGACTTACTACTTATTAAGATTATGGAGTACAAATATTTCTCGGTTGAAATGTATTTTCTTTATTAGAATGTCATTTCGCTACCGTAAACATTCTGTAAAATAATAATTTGTTTATACCACTTGTTAATAGTTTTTCACAGACAGTTGAGCTTTTTCACTTGTCCAAATCAAGTTCATGGCAGAAAACATCCGTTGGAGCATTTGTTTCTGGTAACAGAAGAAACTTCAACATTTTTATTAACCTTGAAAATAATTTAAACCAAAAGATGTTTTCTTTAAATCCCAATTGGCCAACATTTCTGAGGTCACATACTATTTAAACGAACATAAGTATTTCGTGTAAAGCCGCCTCGTCATTGTAATGGCAGGAAATTAGTTGAGACATAAAATTATGTTCTTCTGCTACTTCTCCAGAAAAGGGTATTCCTTGCGGTTACCAAAGAAATTTGTCTTAAGAGTTTTAACGCTGAATTGATATTTTTATTCCATTTAAGATAATAAATTCAAATGCAGCTTTTGTAGAATGTTGAACATAGTGCTTAAATTTTGCAACTTTATGGATGCAACCCTTTTTTCCATATTCTGAAGAAATTTCCTTACATTGATAATGTAATAAAGCAGTCTTCGTTCTTAGAAACCATATTATGCTGATATACTTCAAATTTAATTGTATCTCTTCATCTTCATCGTCACGTGACAGTGGATCGCTTTGTGCTTGTGGATAATGTGAAGCATGCTTTAAATAAATAAAGGATTTTTCAAAAAAATGATTTTATAACCTAAAAGTGGCTAAATTTTTTTCTTGTGACCTCAAAAAATTTCATTTGAGTTTTGTAAAGCATTGTTAACGCCTTTCTAGAAAATCCCCAAATTGCAATTAGTTTTTGCCGCAATTAGCTATTGTTATTCCCCTTCCAAAGCAGTCAATTAAAAAAAATTTGCGAGATTGCGCTTACCTGTTTCGAGGGGAATGATTTTACTTATAAAAATTTCATTTGAATCCCTTTAACAAGGAGGTTCGCAATATCTCACAAGTATTGGGAAAATATATTAATGTCTTGTGATTTGAAGGGTCGGTCATAATCGAATTACACATTTGGCTCTCGATAATCAGTTGCAGTTTTGAATCAGGCTATTGCGAGTAAAAAAAAAACAATTTAGTACACAGTTCTTTCCGTTTTGCTAGCGGACACATGGTAACTTAGGTCAAAACAAGTGGTGGATCTAGTTTTGAAGAGGCAGTCCATGGGCTTTTGGAAGAATTTGATTGTGTTCTTGCACTTAAGTGATAAGCAAAATGCTCCTTCAGCCGAGGTTAATTTAGTTTTTTGTCACAAGTATTACTCCAGAAACACGTTGTGACTGTGACTTGATGCACATGGACGTAAAGCAGTTTCATTTTTTTTCACATTTAAATTTTGTGTAATATTGTTTTCTTCCTCCATGACTGATATTAAAGCAGGAAGAATAAATGTTGCAACGAACATATGATTCCGAAATTGTCTTTTTCATATAGGGATACTCCTCAAAGTATTAATTGAAAACATCTTTCTCTTGACTTTGGGGCATCATTTTCAAATTATTTTTATTTTTCAACAGCTTATTCAAATTTAAACTTATATAAAACTTTTAAGCACGAAAGAACTCCCTCTTACACAGAAGTTCATAGAAGACTTTGACATGCTTCGCATAATTAATCGGTACATGCATCTACATGCTTTCAACATGAAATTCTTTCAGTCTTTTTTTTGCTTCGCGATCATTTAGTTTATTTAAAAGTATAACGGTTTTTATGCATATATGCTGCTTGGCCGCTAATAAATTTTAAGATTTATCATATTTTTGCCAACGTAACTCTAAATAGGCATCCAAATCTGGATTTATATTCTAATATTCATGTTTTTAAATACGGGACACGGAACAAAAAAACATGACTGTCCTAAAAAATACGAGAACGTCCTGGTTAACGCTTACACATTATTGTTTAGGTTTATGATAAATTTTGTTTTATATCCTTGCTTTTTCTCTTTGGCAAACCCCTTCATAACCTTACTGATTTTTTCGGAACGTAAAAATATTTAACGACATGTGGCAACATTGCTTCTTAAGAATATCAAAACACAATCGATTTGATTTTAAAAGAAACAAAAGATTCCTTCTGTTGCACTCAATAATTGCAACGTAGTGCTTAACTAAATGCGGCGTGCTGATTTTTTGCATACTAGCTATACCGACATATCTTCCCTCATCATGTCACAACTGAGACCCACTTTGGACCATCAATGGTTTACTTCTATATTACTAGATCGCGACAAATTAAATATTCATTATTCCGAACGAAAAACTTCTTTAAAAAACCTAAGTATGAATGAAGGATCTGTTCTATTATCTTTGGCAAGTTTATAACCTCATCGCCATTGTGCAAATGCTCAATAACATGCGCCATTCGGATAAAGTCAAAATAATTGTCGGGAATTGTATCAAACTTTAATAGCGATAAATCCATCTCACTTTAAAAAATATTAAAAAACAAGTTTAAATCTGTAACCTAACCTTACTTAACCTAGCCAAACTTATAGTAGTGTATAACTTTAATTACTTTCATTATTTCAATTAAACAAATCACAACTAAACTTCTTGTCACTATGCGATTGCCGCTTAACATTTTGTTCGATAACGTAATTATGAAAGAAATTTTGACTTCGGGACTACATTAGTGATAATAACATAATCCTGAAATAATAAGGCCCTACAATTTAAAAAATTGCATATGGAAGTAATTAGCAATTATAGCAGTCATTATATAAAATAATGAAACTTGTTTGAATGATCCTAAATTTAAAAAAATTGAAAAAAAGTTTCTATTAAAAATGATTTAATAATTTTACTATGTAAATTTTTTTAAATACGTATATAAAATATTTTGGATATGCTGTTTTTTTCTAAATTTTTTAAAGGCTTTTATTGCTGAAGTAATATCTTGTTATTTATTTATAAGCACTTGATGGTCGGAGCCGCCGTATAAATTTTAGATATGCCATGCATTGCATTTACCAAAATTAATGTAAATATTCCCTATCGATGTAAGAAAAAAAATGCATAGCCCTATTTTTTTTGTTTTTTTTTATAACCCTTGCTATAATAAACACAACAGTTTCTCACCCTTTATTTAAGGAAGGCAATTTGGGTCTTTTCCGTTTTTCATAAACATTCGCTTACAACTAAATATGATACTCCGATTGGCAAGTTTATTGACTGCAAAGAAATTGATCGTATTTTTATTAACTTTCAAATGATTGAAGAATCTGGTCGGAAAAGCGGAGCCCTTCGTAGAAATGTTATTCTGCCGAGCATTGGAATAAAATCAAAAATTATATAATAGTTTAGTATTCTAACTTAAATATAGTGTTTGCTATTCGTTATATGTCACCAATTCCTTCGTCAAGAATAGAGCCAACATGAAAGATGCGCAGACCAAAATGCAATTCAACGTATTTTGTTATAAATTCCGTTTTTTTGGCTGTTGGTGTATTTAGTTAGTCTAAATTCAAATTTTTTATTTTTATTTTATGGCAATATTTTTAACTTTTATAATATTTTTTGCATAAAACTTTTAATATTTCTTAAAAATCCTATTTTTCTCTAACGAAAATTTACGAACAATTTTAAAAATCCGTTCCTTTTTCTCGTTCATGTTTGTTTCTCAAAATTGGATCCTTCATTATAATTGTCTATGGGAAGAGAAATTAGCGAATAGAATGGTTCCCTCCACACTGTTTATTCTCGATGTCTTCAGTCAAACTTCAAGGACGACATAATACCTTTGTGTAAAACTTAACGCTATAAACCAATATTCAACCTCCAACTTCCTTAGCATTAATACCAAAAGCATCTTTATTTTAGAATTTATTTTGATATTTATTTAAAAGAAAAAGAAAATAAGAATTTTCCCCAACTTGCAATTATTTTAATATAAACTACAGCACTCACTAAAAGATAAGTTCTAGTTTCGTTTTTTTCTTTTCTTCGTTATTCTTTGCTTTTAAGAATCTGGCTGAATTTTGCATTTTATAAAATTTCGGGAGGGGATAGTAGCCCTTCGGCGGTCCCATAATTCCCTTGCCATAAGCCACTCACGAAGCAAAAAATGTGACTAGCTTGTAAATATTTAATTTTAACTATAACCTCGGTTCCCTCTTCTTTGATTTTCTGAAACTCATATGAAATGAAGAGCCCCTCAATAATGGAGAAAGGTTTGTTCGACTAAACCGTCTAGGTAACGTGCAATCACCTGGCACTATATCTCGCTCTTCTGATGCTTCGTCATTATCTAAAGTTTCATGAGCAATATCAAGGCGAGATAAAGACATATTCAAGTAAGGAATAGAATCATTACGATGGTCAACACTAATTATGTTGCCAGTGATATTAGGGTAAGTTCGTGCTGCTGAATTTAAAAATGGCCTTAATTAAGCTAGATTGGTTCTAACTTTTGAGATAATGAATGATATATTTAAAAAAAATCATAAGTATGGATATTTAAATAGCTAAACCCATTATATTAAATTGTTGACAAATCATCCCAAAATATTTACAGGATTTATTTTTGGTACAGTGTATATAATGCAAGGAACAAGAGTATGCTGAAGAATGCAAAAATTATTACAAGCAAAAATATCAATAATAAACCACCAATCATCAAGTTGATATTCTGGTAGTCCCAATTTAGTAAGAAGTCCAGGAATGTTGTTGCAGTAGACAAGATTTTTATCTTCACTGAAGTATGGAAGAAGTCACTCTTCTCTTGTGATATAAGCTGTTATTTTAACTCTGGGTCCTACGCAATTATTTTTCTTTAGCCTCAATGCTAGCAGTTCAGATGATTGCTTTGAAAGATTGAGGTCTCTTTTTAAATCACTTAGCTGTTATTGATTGAATTGCCTAATGTTTGAGATTCCTTCTTTATATTCACTTCCACTGCCGATCTGCTCATCTTCACCATCTGACAATGGAAGTGTGGGTAATGAGATAAATACTAGTATATGAATGTCTTCACAGTGTGGCACAAACTGCCTTGCAGATTCCATATCAGGATACTTCCAATTCCCTTGTAGCGATTAAAGCTTTTAATGGCAATATAAAAATAGCAATCATCATGATGGTTCTTTGGTTCTCTTTCAACACCATTGGTAAACATTTTTATCTGTGAAGGAAAAAAATATATTTATAACTAGCAATACGTGTCTGGTAAAAGTAATATTATAATATATATATATTAAATATATGTATATATATATATATATTATATTATATTTATTTATTTCTATCTATTAGTACATGTAATATGTATACACATAAAAGCTGCGAAATAGGAAAAACTAAATACGTTTTTGCAATATTATTTCTTTTTTATCAGAAGTTTTGGTTTTTTACTAGAACCATCATCAGCTAAAAAGAAAGATTAAAATACAAATAAGTACTATAACAACTATATGAGTTAGTTTTCTTTAATTTCAACACAAAAATAATTTAAAAATACCTAAAAACCATAAAATATTACCTGTTTTATTGGTGGAGTTCTAAAGAGTGTAGATTGTCACTGAAAAGTATCGGTTTATAAATGTAAAGAATTCAGACAATTGGTTGGTTGTACAGTTAAATATTAAGGTATGTTTAAAACATTTGGAAATTTTTAAAAACGGTCGATAAATAAAAAAAATTGACCAACATAATAATAATAATAACCTTAATGAAGAGAAAAACAAATATATAAAATAAAAAAAGTTAAAGAAAAATAATTTGATTGATGTATTATGAGAATTAAATGTTGGTGTCGTATTATATTATATATATATATATATATAAAGAAAGATTATATATAAATATATGTTAATTATATAATTATAAATATATAATATATATATATATCATATATATATATATATATATATATAAAAAAGATTATTATAAAAACCATCTTTATTCTTTTTAAATGTTATAGTAAAAGATTTGGAATATATATATATATATTTATATATAATATTATATATATATATCTAATATATATATAGTATAATAATTATATATATATATATATTATATATATAATAAGGGTGACTCTACACTCGCGCTTAGCACGAGTTATTATTATATAAATGTCTTCAAATTTCGTAAAGTTACGATCAAATTCTCATATTTTTTTTCGTGAAATAGGTATCTGAAAGAATACATTACATAATACAAATAAAAGAAGTACGTAAAATTTAATTTGATAAAAAATCAGACGCCAATTGAATATGCTGTTCGTCAATTCTTGTTTTTGGTGACGGACTTCTTTCTTCTAACCGAAAAGCGGAGAGAATTTGAAGACAGTGTAACAATAATATTCGTAAACTTAAATTCTTTTTAACAAGTTGGTTTTTTTTTACCTACCTATGAATTTAATAAAAAAACTTCGCTTATTTTAAAATTAAAGTAAATATCTATATTTTACGATGTCTTAAATAAAAAGATAATGATGGGATGATTTCAAAATTACTTCTGATTTGAACTGTAAATGAAGGTTCCAATTGACTCTAAAGAAGACTGTAAAATCGGAATAACTCAAAATATCTTATAAATAATTATTTCGTTAATTATAATATATATATTATATATATATATATATATATATATATATATATATATTATAATATATATATATATATATATTATATACTCATATAGTATATATATATTATCAGTGGCGTATCCTTGAAGAATACACTTGGGCAGCCAAAGGTTTCTGTCTATTGTCTA
>JABUQX010109843.1:12500-30959 GCA_015478945.1 Trachelipus rathkii
ATCTGTTTTTTATAGGGGAATTAGTTTATGATGTGTTGTAGGGAACATATGCTGGTATTTTTGTCGAAAGAATGCGTCGAGTGGACTAAGGACTGATTGGTGAAGAACAAGTGGTTTAGTAGTGGTGGAGGATGTTTGGATCAAATCTTACATTGAAAAAAATGAAACATTGAAATGAGGGAGGAGAAGAATAAATCTGTAATTTAGTTTTATGATTCAACAAGTGTATGAGGGATTAATAGTGAAAGCTCTATTGCAGGTATTAGCGATATATGCGTGTTGGTTGTGAGCTTCTGAATGGAGATCAAAAGTATGTGTGAGACGATAGTGAAGCCCAGTAATAAAACAGAGTCGAGATGATCTGTTTAATATTTAATTAGCAGATGAGGCAGGATATATATGTCTACCTTGGTATGAATTTGTATATGGATGGGTTATAAAAAATTAAGGTGGGCTGTGCAGGGATGCGTTAGAACTGTGAAGAATGGAAGGGAGTGGAGGGTTTCCTACCAATTATATGAGGATGATTTGGTTTTGTGTGGCGAATCTGAAGAGAGTTGAGAGCTATTGTAGAGATATTGGCTGGGGTTGTAAAAGGAGGTTGAAAAAGTAAACTGGATAAGAGTAAGTTATCGTTGCTGGAGACGAGTGAGGACAGTTCTCGGTGTGAAAGTTATGTTAGATGGTGAGCAGCTGGAACAAGTGGTCTAGTTTAAATATTTAGATATATGTTCGACGAAAAGGGAAAGGATATGCAGAGTGTAGTAGGAAATGTGAATGCAGGGATCGTGGGTGCTGCAAATTAAATCCTTGAAGTGTATGTAAAGGACTAAGTTCTGAATGCAGCCTAGGGTCTTCCGATCGAGGATGTTTGTACCTGTCGTTAAGTATAGTAGTGAGACTATGGTCTGATAATAGAAGTATAGATCTAAAGACAATGTGTCTCAGATGGACAATCTTAGGAGAGTGTTAAGTGTGTGAAAAGTTGATAAAATGAGGAATGAACGTATAAGAGAGTTGGTTGTGTGAAGAAAAGGGGTAAATGAGGCAATAAATGAAAGTACGTTGAGATAGGTTGGTCATGTGACAAAGGATAAATGATAGTCGCGTTGGTTAAGCGCGGATGTATAATGGTGAGGGTGCTAGGAATTACCGGTTGGGAGACCGAAGATAATATGGATTGATGCAGTAAAGAATGCCTTTGAGGAGAAGAAATGCGCAGTTTTGCAAAGCGAGAAGAAAGGTGCATGACAGAAGTGAATGCGGGGTTTTGAGGGGGTATGGTTGTAGCGCACCTGGGCCAAGGGGTTGAACCCCAACAGACGAAGAATTCCACAGTGGAGATCTGTTCGCCAAGTCCCGGAAGCCTCTAGGGTGGATTTTCTGACTGCCAACGAGTTCTCACTAAAAGTTAAAGGGGCGGTAAGCCTGGCTTTCTTTTCGACTTGCTTCATATCTTCAAATACTTTTATTTTTTCCGGTGAATGTTTACGCACCTTATCCCCAGTCTTGGGGAGAGAAGGTGGGTGATGATGATAATGATTATATTAAGAATATAAATAATAATATATACTATGAATAATATATATATATTATATATATATGATAAATAATAATATATATATAATTATATACTATATATAATATATATATATATATATATATATTATATATACTATATATTATTAATATATAATAAATAAGATATAATATATATACTATATATAATATATATAATCATAATAATATATATATATATATATATATATATATATATATATATATGATAATATATATATATATATATATATATGCATTTCATAAAGACTCTTGTACTTGTACTTATACTTGATACCATGTACTTGTACCTTGACAAATTCTAGATACTTGTACTTGTACTGACAAAATTACTTTGAACCCTAAGTACTTACAATATATTATTTATATTTTCATATTATATATTATATATTATATATTATACATTATACATTATACATTATACATTATGCAATATTTAGAATATTTTAAGTATTATATATAATCAACTGCTAATATGAAAAGAAACTTCGACGTTTGATGGACCTGCAAAGGTCACCGTCTAAGTTCAGACAGGCCTATTCTTCTGGAAGGATAGTATTCTTTCAGAAGTAAACGGTGGCTTTCCTTTTAGCTCATCGTTGCAGTTGGTAAACGCCTGCTTACCAACAGCGAGCTGCGGTTTGAAACCCAGCAGGAGGGTAATTATATTTATCAATTTTACCAACTTGGCTAGCAGTTCTAAATTTTACTGATTATACCATGCCTCCTGATCAAAAACCCTGTTGACCCTTGACCGATGTAAGGCGGGAAGGTCTGCAAAGGCCCCGTCTAATATGAAACATGCCTGTTCTTCTGGATGATAATAATCTTTCAGAAAGTAACGTTGACTTCCTGTTAGCTCATCTGCGTCAAGGGTAACACGCCTGCTTTTCCACAGCGATTGATGCGGGTTCGAAAACACCAGCAGGGAGGTTAATATTCTTATATATATTATATATAATATATATATATATATATATATATATATATATATATATATATATATATATATTTTGTTTTTTATATATAATATATATATATATAAAAGACATTTTATAAATTCATATAATATAATATATATTATATATATATATATATAATATAGTAATATATATATATATATATTTAGGGTGTCCTTAATGTATAACAAATATTTTAGTTTTACATTTCGTTAAATCTCATCCCATATTTATTTTCCTTTTGGGTTAGTAAGTCACTTGTAAAAATTTTGTAAAATTTAATAAATTCTAACACGTTCCCCCGGGGGTGAAAATTTGAAAAAAATACATCAATTCTTTTATTTTTATGGTAACACTTAAATTAATTTTCTATCAACTTATATAATATATTTAAATGTATGAGTATATATATAATATGGTCTGAAAATGTCAAATCAATAAAATTAAACGACTATTACTTTAAATAATTATTAATTATAGTTTTAATATTGATTAGATAATGAATACTTTGAGCAGGAGGGAAAATAGGTCCGATAGTCTTTTACAACTTGCAAAAGTTAATGCCTTTTCTCTTCGTCTGCAGTTAAAAGATTGCTGTATTGTTCCATAAGCTTCACACCTTTTTCTGCAGTATCATTGACAACTTTAATATTTTGGATTATTGTTAAGCCATGTTGATAATCGGGAAAAGAATTCCAGGTACCAGGATCATGAGCAATAAATTTTGATGATAGTTTAAATCGTTCAAAAAATTTAGATGACCGTTTTGATACAATGTTATGGAGTTCTTTATCAATGAAACTTGACATATCATTTAAATGTACATTTAGGCGCTTTAAGTCACAATGGTTTGATTCTTTTTCTAAAAATGCCCTAGCCATCTTTACCTTATGCTTGCAACAAATTGAATCATCAAAAAATGCTAAAACCACTGTTTCTTCAGTAACGTACTATAAATGACCGGAAAATGTTTTGACTGTTGCTCTAGAAATCTTTTCATCTATTTCGCTGTAGTAATAAAGGTCTTTTAGAAACGTTAAATCTTGTGATGGTGCTAAGGAGGCTAAGGAGGCTAAGGAAGCTAAGGAAGCATTATACCAAGGTTTTATGTATAGTTTTGCAATAAATATACAAATGTCTCATAATCCTTGGAATTCTGGCTAGTCATACTAAATTCATTTCGGAAATAAATATTTTGATGCAATAAATAGCTTTGGCCATTCATCTGACATGGTAAAAAGCACCAGGTAAATGAAATTTAATTGCTTCTGCTTCATATCCTCCTAAAAATATTATAACTAACTGTGGAAGCTCTTTATATTCCTCCCTTGTCTGCCGAATTGAAAGTTGCCATTTAGCAAATTGAAGGATGATCTCTCTGGCGTTGCCGATAGTGTTCATAAATAACTAGCTGATCTTCGATTCCAACAGAAAATTTAGAAACATCTATATTGAATCCAGGCTTTATGAAAGTGTTTAAATATTGAAACTTCGGGTTCCCACGGGGCATCAATGCATGCTTCAAAAGCAAACTTTAAAACCAATTGATATATGTGATGTTTTCATTGTAAATATAAGATGTCTTTGTTCAGTTTCTGTTCTTACAGTACGCAAGCACCCTTTATTCTGCCAGTATTTGACACAGTGATGTCACAACATATGGTTTTGACTTTATCCAGATTTGATATTCAGTTAGCATGTTGTAAACACTGGCTGCAATATCAGTTCCATTGCCAGAAGACAATTTAGGAACTCCCAGAAGATATTCATTTCCATTTGCACATATAATTACAGAAAGCGCACATATAATTACAAGAAGCCTGTCAACCTCTTTCCAGATATTTCCGGAAGGATTTTTCCATCCCAATGGATGACAGCAAACTCTAACTGCAGCGCTTTCTGCTCATTATTTATTGCTAAAAAATTTTTTTTTCTCGACGCTCTCGATGGTTTCTCCGTATGGAAGTTCGATTTATGATTGCTATTTAAATGTGGACAGTCTCCGTCACTTACTTTACATTTATCTAGAACAGAGACCAACTTTGTGTTAATAAAACTAGTAGTTCCACGTTTCCATGGTTCTGATGGGTTTACCTGGTATGAAGTACAGACGGTATTTTCGGTTTCATCTTCAGATGACGTTTCATTTCAAATGACTCCTCTATATCGCTTTTTTCACTTACTGCCGAATCTCTTTTATACTTTTTCCGGCGTTTTTCTTGTCTTAAACGTTTCTTTACTCTTTCTTCTTTTCTAGCTGTTTTTTTTATCAATTCCTCCTAAACACCCTTTCTGCCTCTGAAACAGAAGAAATTGGTTGTCTTCCTCTATTTTCATAAGTTTCCAAGACATTGGCATGAGCTATATTATTTTTTTTTATTTTATTACAATTGCGTTCTTACTTCTCCTTTATTGGAATCTTTCGTTTACAATGTTTCTGAAGACCTCTCCATTCATATGCAATGATGAGGTTCTCTATATTTTATTCTTGCCTCTTGCCAAAAAATTACTGATTCAGAAATTACAAGTCGTGCACTTTGGCGTAGATTTTTCACACATCTCATATTATAAAATAATACTTAAAGTTCTTGTTTATTTGAGGGTAGTTTGCTACTTAATGTTTGATTAGCTTCAGTTTTAATCAGGTAGATATTACTACAAAGTTTGCGTTTAAGAGCCATTTTTAACAAACTGCGACACAAAATTCGAACACTTCCCAAGAGCGTTGACACAATACTGAAGTAACTGAACTTCGTGTTGCATTAATTCTGATGCGTTTGCAGAGCCCTCTACCGTGAGTTACTTTTTGGCGGGTGATATTAAAGACTTTTAACTTACTGTATATCATACTTTTTTTATTTAACAATCAAAATATCAAATTTATTACACTGTTTACTTATTTTGTCATTATAATATCAGTTATTTTAATAAAATTGCTTAAACTTTGATTTTATGTTAAATACAACATTGACAGCCTTAGGGCCACGTGATAGCAGTATCCAAATGACCTGAATTTTATCTTGGGTTACTTTTACATCGGTTAAAAATATCCGAAGAGTGATACTTGAAATAAATGCCAAAGTTGAAAAATAAAACACCACTCTCTCTCTCTCTCTCTCTCTCTCTTCTCCTCTCTCTCTCTCCTTCTCCCCCTCTCTCTCATCTCTCCTCTATATTATATATATATATATATAATATATATTAATATATATATATATATATATATAATAATATATAAATATATATATATATATATATATATATATATATATATATATTATATAATAAATATGGATGATATAATATAATATTATATTATATATATATATAAATATATATATATATATATATATATTAATATTATAATATAATAAAAGAAATATATTATTATATTATATATTATATATAAATATATATATAATAATACATATATATAAATAAATATATAAAATAATAAAATATAATATAGTATATAAATGAATATAATATAGATATATAATATATAATATAAATATAGTATATAGATATATACTATATATAAAATAATATATAAATAAATATCATATATATATATATAAATATATAATAGATAATAAATAATACACTTATAAATAGAATATATATAGTTAAAGTGAATGCGTTTAAGGGATCATATGACTAACATAATAGCGTTGCTCAGCAAAGAGGTGTATATATAAATAAGTAACCGGTCTTCAGCATAGACCTCTAAAAATGGCGTCTCCATCGATGCACCATGATCCCTCCGAGGCACAAAGTTGCATAAACTACTATACACGAAGCCACTATCCAGAGCTTTTCCTGACCCTACACCTTTACTTGAATCTATAGACAAACAGCGTGAAGCGACAAAAGATGCTCTTAACTATATATTGCGGTATATGCACTTCCTTATACTAACACTCAACTACACATAACAGCCTAACCTAAATCAAACTTCCCAACCTACCACCCTCCTACCCATACTAAATATAAAATACTAAATATATATAATATAGGGTAACTAATATATATAAGATAGTTATATTAATTTACAACGTAAATAGAGGAGCAATAAATTCGGTATACCTGAATACATAGTAATATGACAAAATATTGGGTATTATTTTATGGCTGCAGATATAGAATTAAACTCAAGGAACCATTTGTTTTTCCGAGAATACAAACGTTAACTTGATTCAAACGAGCATCCGCGCTTTCTATATTAAGAGTTTTGACAGTCCGGAGATTTGATACTACCCACCCATACTTCTCACTATTCCTAAAGGGCATATATAACTATATAAGAGAATTCGATGATATGTTTATTAATTTAGGATTTTGACGTCAGAATACTCGGATTACCTGCTACGAAACAGTACGATTAACTTAGTTATCAATGAGAGCTAATCCGCAGTTCTATTAAAGGATAAGTAGTAGAGGCGGGAGCAGTGCATTGATCACCGTGATATAGAGCACACCACTCTATGGAATCTGCGCAGAGAACTATAAAAATGGAGTTAACGCCAAAGGTGGTTGGTAACATACACGCACTTGATGGGGACGAGCTTCTGCCCTTGGACGAAGATGAATTATAAATGCAATGATAAACCCAAATTTTTTACCTCAGCTGCTCCACTGACCTTTTGGGGGCATCCTAACATTCTTATTGACCATATTACCTTTTTGAGCGAGGCCAGTACATGACCTTTCTGGGGCAAATCTCCGTCAATCATCTATATTGGAGAACCTCCTTATCAGAGCTATAATTACCAGGGTGTATACCAATTTGGGTAGAGCCCCTAATTGTATTTTTGAAAACTCCCTTAGACTTTTGTGGCGAGACCCATATTTCATTTTTAGGCAAACTGCGCTAATTTTTTAGTGTCTAGTCAACAACGAGCCAGCCCTAATTTGCAACTCCTTACGAAGCGTAAGAGGCGGATGCCAGAGGCCAACCGTGAAGTCAAACCGGTATGTATATAAGCTTGAACTTCTCCTACTCTCGCACCACTTAATTTTTCTAGACCACACTCTCTGGATATTCGAAAATAGGGTCAAAATATTGCGTGGTCCCCTGTACTTTCGTCTGCTTAAATTTTGGCACACCCTTAACAGGGCATTCCTGACTAAAGTGCCCCTTTTATACTTTTTTTAGAATATTGCCGTGCTGTTTCAGCGAGCCTTTGTTTATTGTTTCTCCTATGACACTAATCTTTTCTACATGCGCGCAAAGGCTTGACCAATACATGTTGATACCACGAGATGGTTGGGTCCTGAATATGCTTGGCAACCCCAGCCTGTGTAAATCTATTCTATTTCCTTTCCTATAGGCGGGCGGATCTCTCCTTAATTGCAGCCTCTCGTAGTATTAAGGTCATATTATTGATTCTTGTGAAACCTTTTTTACCAAGTAACTATCAGTTGAACCCTATCATCCACATCATTCATATACACGTCGCTAATAATTAGTGACGACCCCGACTTATTGGCACACGGACCCTTACTTATCTGATGAATGCCCGTGAGTCATCTAGAAATATGAGGGTCTCGAAGTGTTAGCGGAGATTCACACCCAACTCTCCTAATTTATGTGGCTCCCACTGCTGTCGGTTAGCGCGAGAGCCAGAAGTCACAAAGTGTTCGGTTCGAGCCCTCATCTTGAAACAACCATTTATATAGGGAAGACTCTAGATACGCATATAACTTGAACAGAACAGACAAAGCCTACTATCCACATACAGCACATGCGAACCATAGCACATATATCACACATTAATACAAACACTAATAATATTCTCTAGCTACATCTACTGTACCACAATACATACTCAACAACCAATCTGAGAGCGAAAAACACACAAGCGTAGCAACTATATCATTCCGCAAATATTGTGCACAAAATAATGACACAGAATGAGATTTCCAAGCTAACCCTTTTTTTTACCTGGCTGTCAATTTTGGCCCACCCTAATTTTTGGCCACGCCTTTAGGGACCTTGTAGCCCTCTATTTTGGAGGCATTAGTCTATTTTTTTTGCCTTGACCTTCTCCATAATGCTTTCCTCGAGGTGGAACTCAACCAAATGGGTCACATGTTGAAGAGCCACACGGTATGTATTAGATCTCCTGTATAAAGTGTTCGTATGGCACCTCAGGAGGGATGTTTGTGTTAGTGGTCTGTAACCTGCTGGCCATGTTGAATCGCAACCAATTATATGTACAGCTGTCTTGTAGCCATAGTGTCGCGAAGCGATACGCGATGGGCAATTTTGGCCCACCCGGACTATCTCGCACCCTCAACTTTCGGAACTCGGCGCCACCCCGTCACACACAGTAACTTTGCTCGAGGAATGGCCACCCCTGAAACCTGATTACGACGATGTATCCGTAGATATGTCTGAGTAGGCTTCAGCTTTGTGCGTGACTTCAATATCTATTATCTCGAAGAGGCTTCGCTTTTTGAGAGTAGACTCTCGAAGTGTGTGAGTGAAGTCGCTCGAGCAATTAACCCAGGAGGTGCGCAGGTAGGTGTCTCATACATCACGTTGGGATTTACACGTAGCTGCAAAAGAGGACGAATGTAGGGGCAGATTACAATTTCTGAGTAGGCTTCCCCTACTGGATAGTGAGGCACAAGCGCGATTGGTCTACATAGGTGTCGCAAAGGTATCTGTTCGCATTCCTATTTTAGATGCAAAAGAGTATGAGTCCTCTAGCTTTCCTAGCCTCTCCGTCTACTCAGCCTCTCCCCTCTGAACGCCCGGCAATACACCCATGAACTATAAGAATCGGAGTCTTGGAAGCGCCTCCGAATTAAGAGATGGTGTTGAATGCGAGAAACTCCTGATTAATGCGAGATCTACTGATCAATGCCTGTCTATAAGTAATGTTCTGTTGCGATAGGACCTTATGAAGCCACAATAATCTTATTCTTTGGTACTTAAAACACTTAAGCTTTGATTCACGACACACAGTATACAGCGTGATATTTCCCCACTCTGAGTGATTAAGACACCCTACTCAGATATTACGACCCCTAAATTAATTGAAGGGATTAGTATTCATACTAACACCCTTGTGAACGATCAAGCACTCGACATATCACACATACCAATACTTGATCGCAACCTTAGACACCTGTACACACTATACAAACGCATATATGAGCGAGTCTTGAATTTGCTGTAACATACTTACAACCACGACAGAATAGAGAGCCAGCTTGATAAAGACTGAACGTTGGGTTAGTTGTCGTCTATATATTGATGAATGGTGCATGCTGAATCGAAGTTTTCTCCTTACAATCTCTATGGTATAATAGTCTGTCCATTTTCGGTTAATCCTCATTCTATACCCTCCACATACCTCCATTATCAAGAATCCTCTCACTTAGTCCTAATTGTCTCTATGAATAGTCGCTCCTAGGTTCATACATGGAACACCTGACAAGTGCATAGCAGACGGCCCACTCCCCCCCTCTCCACGCGGGTCGCAGGAAAGAGCGCACAGAAACCACAACCACCACAACCGAGAATGTCAGGCAGGACCCCTTCTCGGTTCTACTTCGCCGAGTGAGACGACTCGCCTCGGCGTTTTGACTGCCCCGAGCCCTGCACTCGATGGTAATGGTCAAATTGCTAATCTATAGCCGCGGGGGTGCGCCCCGGCGGAGTCGACTAACTCATTCCGCGCTATACTGACCCGGCTCGACCGCGAGAGCCGCCTCACATCGACCATAATCCTTTCCTCGTCCATTCACATAACTCGGGTATGATTTGGAGAGAGAAAGCATTCGTGATATCTAGTCATTTGATTTGAGGCTTTACTTATGGGTACAGGGTTTCATTCATTGGTTGGTGTTCCATGGAATACTATCAAGTCTATGACTTTCCACAACCCGATTCTCTTGCATCCTATTTCATACTCGAGATGGTATATTCTGAATATGTGCTTACTGTTTCTCTATACTATAATCTCTATACCATGGTAATAGCGTTTTAATTTGTATAAAAAATTTTTTTTTAAAAAGCAAGTAGAAGATACAAGATAGTAAGAATAACAGAGAATGTTTACTGATTATTCCATCATTAACACATATTGTATGTTTGTATACCTACAGAGATCTGCTACCCAAATATGTAAGAGAACACCAGATCAAATTTGAGCAATAGATCATATATCCTTCATATTATGCATCATGCATGTCTTATAAGTCGGCTATGCACTCATAAGAAATCAAATAGGGGAGAGTACTTAGCACCATTGACACGCAACAAGAGAAATGTAGATATGGTCTGCGTTGTGATTACCCCTCCTTTACTATCACATTAACCTATTACAATGGTCTGTCTACCATGGCTCCCTCTTACCCATGATAAGAATCAAAACTTGTTTTCAGAGAACTTGAATCCGACATTATTCAGAGGATAATTAGGCATATACACTTTGTATAGAGACAGAGAGGTCTTATATCAGGGTGTAAACAATACCTCAGTCAATTAGCAACAGACCGATTCCATATAGCTGACTATGGGTCGCTATAATGAGATATGCGATATTGGAGATCTGATTAGTGATCATGACTTTATAGGCTAGGGCCATAACAACATCATGGTCTACTGCTTTTAACTCATTAGGTTACTGCTAATGAGCGACACATCATGTGTAAAAATTACATACCTTAAAACGGTAAACAGTAAATCCAATAGGAGTGGTGATGTGTTAAAGACCAAAAATCAGGGCATGTTTAATATAGAGCCATAATCCCCTTTCTTCTGTCGAACTCAGTGCTACCAACCCCTTTGAGACAGCATCTACAGCAGCAGAAACTGTACCATCCACCTCCAACAGCACAGTTAATCCCTCTACACATCGGATGTGTTGAGAATCGCATAAATGTACTATCACGTAATATACTGTATATAACTCCTTCGTGATAACTACTCAACACAGAGCCTATAAGAAGTCCTGGTGCGATATATGCCCATAGGCACAACTACAATACGATTGGGATATCTCATTCCTCAAAGAAATCAAAGTTTGCAGTGGTAGCCTTATCAATTAGAACCTTGAGTGACTCCTGCTGTGATCGATCTTTTAACACTCGTCTAAGATTATACTTGAAGAAGTCAATTATCGATAACTATATTTCGTAGAGTTAGGCACGGCTTTCATCGCCCCATGGTTCCCATTCTAAGGCTCTCTGGGGCTTATTACACCTCGTTGGTGTGTAGCTGTCTCCTTAATAACTTCATTTGAGGTTATTTTTCACACTGCAGTCAATATGAATCCCCTATTTAATCTGTGATGTTATATTTAGAGATAATAAATTTCCACTTATTGGTATCTGTTATTTACATACTTAATAGTCGTACCTATAATCTTATCTATTCTACTCTTCTATGCATGGTATATATTATATATATCTCTTAATAGGTTATCTCAAAAAATTTGCCGTAATTTACAGTTATATATTTCCATAAACTCACAGATCGGCACTATTATATATTTCATATACTCTAGACCCTTTGAAGTAAATGCTATAAGTATACATAACACCAGCAACACAGTAAAGTCGAGGCACACAAATCGTAGGGGTCAATGATCGACGTCTCGAACGAGTTATACTACACGTTCCCACGATGAATAGCATATGGACATTAGGGTTTAGGCCAGTAAGCACGACACGTTGAGACAATACTCATAGTCCATACATAGTAATCCCCTTGATACTGCTTAGTTAGAATCAACGACATGTTGATTATGTTGCAAGTCCTTGCTTTCACTAGCGAGTATAAGACAACGGACACACCTTATGATTGTATCATGAACGGAACAGTACGAACCAAACAATTCCAGACATAGAGGTTGGACTGACGACCATGGCAGACCGAATAGGAGATACCCATATAACCACTCAAAGAGCAACGATGCATAGATTGGCAACTCTACCTCTACACAAAACAATCATGGCGCACCTAATATATGGGGAATGTTTACTGTTACTCATCTACACATCATGAACATAATTAAGTCTGTCCTCCAGTACCTAACACCACCAGGAATTGAAGAATCGAACATACAGATCATAGCAGAATTTCCGACAATTACCCACCCACATAAAGACCACTTAACCAAAAGCGACAATTTACTCACATTCTCTGTCACACCAGCAACATTTATACATCTATTATACTACTGGTCTAACACACACCCCGAGCCACTACAACTCGCAGGCACTTCCTAAAATATGGCTCAGAACAATAGCGTAAACACCCGGTTTATAATCCGACTATTAAACTCCAACAAAACTATTTTTCACAATAGAAGGGTCGACCAGTTATTACCGTCTAATGTAAGAAAAAAACTCCGCGTACGACTAGCAAATTTATTATCTACTTCAATAGGCAATCGAGACTAATAACCTTGATAAAATAATCGTTTATCTACACAGCGTGTCTCGTATGCATTGATGTACAAACTTCATAATTATGAGTAATAATTCTCGCTATAGGAAATTAGTTTACATGATTCGTTTCCAAGTTTTTAGTGGTAAAGCAAATATGTAAAGGTGTTCCTATGCTAATTTAAACTGGTTCTACATATGCTGTATCTCCGTTATATAAAATCTTATATAACGTGAGATGAGCGGTTTGTAAAAGTAACTTTTATATACGAGAAACTGAAATAGGTGTGTTGCACTGTGTCTAATATAAATGTCTAATATTGTATAGGCAGTTATTATATGTTACGAAGTCTTAGAAGACATGAACATAAATCAGGATAATTAGTTCCCAGAAGTCCCAGCCCAGTGTATGCATACCCACACCAGCATTGTAATCGAATCCGTGACGAGAGCATCCGAACTTATCTTGCCACCATCTTTCTCTTTTCGTCAATCAGCATTTTTCGTCTGTATCCGAAGCGATCTATTCGTCCCCTGTTGTTTATTAGTTAATATATTAAGAGAACTCAGTTGAACAGGAGGGAGAAGTAACTTGCTCCTACTGAAAATTCTTTTAACAATTTTGCTCTTACTAATTTTTTATTCTTTATCTCTTCTAAGTTCTTATTTAAAAATAACAATTATCACTTACATTTATATTATTTCCTCGAATTTCATAACTAAAAAATATTTGCAAATTTTTAAATAATTCGGATTTCTCTTTTATTATTAATCCACAATATAAAATCACTTATTATTATTCAATATAGTGATATATTATTATCTATTGCTACATCTAATTCATCGAGCGAGAAAACACAACAACCCGCACTCCTTACAGATACGAAACTGACCTCTCTCCTGTAAAATGTGTTGAAATAACTATTTAGGCCTAAATTTAAGGCATTAATCCTTTTGTAGCCCGGGTCGATTTAGGCCTAATTCCAGGTCAACGTAATATATTTCAAACTCGATCCTAAATTCAATTCTTGTTTTAAAATTTGGGCTAATATACTACGCTAGCTTAAATGTTGTGCGGAATTTAAAGTTATGCCCTTTTTGTATCCCGCATGCTGATTAAGCCTAATCACAGCTCAAAATGGTAATTCCATATAGACAAGGAATCAATTGTTATATTATTATTCTTTGATAAATATATTTCAAACTGAAAACATGCTAATGCAACTTCCTTTAAGCAGGTAAGAAGGAATAGTATCCGAACATGTGAAATGGATCTGAGAAATCCGTACCTCTGAAATGATGCCTGCGTATATTAATGTAGTCTAACTGCCTTATCGACTTTTGAAATTAACGTTATGTCGAATTGAGATGGGTTCACCGGAGGGTATATGATTTTCTTTTCATGGGAGTAAAGTCATTTTTAAAATCATAGTCATTTAGCTGTTAACCGTGCACAAGTTATCTGATTTGTCTATTAAAAGTGTTTTATTTTTACCTAAGTGTAGATCATATTTATTAATAATACTTCCACTTGAGGAATTAATGTAGTTAATTTCCACTGAATATATAATAATCTAATTCACTAGATTATAGTAGATCACGTGAAGCAAAACGCAAGAGCGCCCGCAAGCGCCGAAAACCGGTGCATTCGTATGAACCGACGCTATGAACCCGCCGACTCGCGTAATATTACTACTGCGGTCGACGAAAATATGGAGCGTTGTATTATCCAAAGTGAGGGCCCATACGAGTGTGCCTAGAGGATGATATCTTTTGGACATCGTCCCATTCAGTATGTATAAAATTAGTTTGTGTACTGTATCAAGGTATATATTTACAACCTATATAACATGTGGCTCTAAGAGCATTAGTTTATTTAAATGTCTTCTGGTATTTAATCAGTGTTTATTTACAAAACCAAGGGGATATTGCGTCGATGGTTGCCACGAATGGCATACAACTATCTGATTTAGAGTACTATGTAAACGTATATGGTAGTTCGAGGTGAGTATTCAAGTATAATGAGGATAGATTCCAATAACTGAAATAAGCAAAGTAGATATTATTGGTTTTGAAACAAATGAGGTGGGAAAGTTTATTATGCATGTACACACATTTGATGTAGTTTAATTAATTAATATAGTAATTATAGTTCAATATTTTAGAATATTTTAGATTAATACAACTTTTTTTCTATAACTTTTAGTATTACATATGAGAATATTATTAAAACCGTAAAGACCAGACTCTTGAAAGGATGGGAATGGTTTGTATAATCTTTCTTACATTTAACTCTACGTGCGTCTATATATGGTTGTCTGTAACTTTAAGCATATAAACTTGTTTTACATTCCAATAAAGTTAATAAGATCTAAAGAGGCCTACCCCAAAGAGGGTAACAGCCACGTCTGACAGCCGGAAGTGTATGGTATTTGTTCCTATTTTCCTCAGGAATTATAACTTTAGGATAAATAAAACAAACTGCTTTTCTACAAAACAAAATGTTCTTTTCAAAACGAAATGTTTTTCAAGAAACTTTACCAGTGAAATTAATTTTCTACTAAATAAAATTAAAAATGTTCAAGTAATAAATAAAATGAACGTATCATAATATAGGAAACGATATTTGAAAATCAAAATGATGATAGATTGAAAGTTTTACAACGGCGTATCAAAAAAAATATTTTTCGCCGACCGTCGCCCGTTAGCTAATATTACGCGGCGGGTTTCATTGCGTCCGGTGCCGCACCAGGTCGCGCTGGGCGGGCCGCTCTGGCGGTTGGCTTCACTGATCTACTATAAATCTAGTGAATTAAATTATTATCTATTCTAGTGAAATTAATTAATTATTCCTCAATGTAAGTAGTTATTATTAAAATATGATATACACTTAGAAACAATAAAACCACTATTGTGAATACAAATCAGGATAATTGTGCACGACTTATATCTAGCTAAAATGTACTATTATTTTAATATGATGGAATGGTTACTAAAAGATAATTGTAAACAGCACCTGCTCAAAACACATTTAAAGAATCAAAGTTATTTTTCAAAACCGTCGGATAAAATAATTTCTCTACCAAATCACATACGAGTCAATATAGAGATAAAGAGGAGTTACTGCCGACCCAATCACAAAGTAAGGAAAAACATTTTCCTTACTTTACTGCTTAAAGGGAATCTTACCGTGTTGACATCAACAGCATGTTCAGTTATAATATATTTATAAAAATATAATAAATAACAATGATTTACTTGTCCATACCTGAGATATTACCTATTTGACCTGGGTATTAGGCTTAAATCAAGCTATGGGATACAAAAAGGCTCTATTCCTAAATAAATTAGCGGCCTAAATTTAGGCCTAACGTAGTTTATTCACCACATATTTACAGTATAAAAGTTTGTCAGGTTTGAAATATATTTTAGACCTGGAATTAGGCTTAAATCGCCCCGGGGTACAAAAAGGATTATCTAAATTTAGACGCTTAAAATAGTTATTTCAACACATTTTTACAGTCAGAGAATGTCAGTTTTCTATCTGTAAGTAGTGCGGGTGTTGTTTTATCTCGATGATGATGTCAAGTTGTACATATATAATAATAATAATAATCAATTTAATAATAAGAAAATCCGCTAATTATATTAAAAAAACTTTTGAATAAATTTTATTAGACAATTCGAATGCGTAATAATATTAACATGTAATAATAATTGGTTATTTTTAATATAAGAACTTAGAAAGATTTCAATAAAATACATTTTATAGATATAGAAGATTTTTTTGTTCATTAATTTTTTTTAATTTTACTTATTACATGGCTAAAGATTATGTAAATCAGTGCAGTAAGACAATAGAACAAAACGTGGCATAGCTTGGGTTAGGAGGGTGCTAGGTGGTTTGATTTACTGACTTTACTGATTTATGGCTTTAAGGTACGTAAAATATATGGTTTATAATAAAATTCATAAAAATTTTAGTAAAATTTATTTTAAAACTTGATAGTTATAAAATTTATAAAACAAAAAGTATTAACAGTTAATAATAAATTCTTTTTCAAAGATAATAATGATTTATTATAGAAGTATTAAGAAACTTTGAAATAAATTATACGTTATGTGTATTATGATTGAATTAGTAATATAAATGTACGTGTGTAATTAAAAAAACATAAAATGGTTTTAATAAATTTTATAAGGGTATATGTGTTAAGGAGTGGAGTGCGTGAGTGTGCTGGCGTGTGTGTGTAATTAAAATCTGTTGTGTGAGTGTAATAAAATCTGTGTGTGAGTGTAAGTAAATCTTGGTGTGTAAGAAATCTTGTGTGTGTATAGTAAAATCTGATTGAAGTAAATCTGTGTGTGATTGTAAGTAAATCTGTGTGAGTTAAGTAAATCTGTGGGTGAGTGTGTGTGTAAATCTGTGTGTAGTGTAAGTAAATCTGCGTGTTAAGTAAATCTGTGTGTTGAGTGTAAAGTAAAATCTGTGGGTGTTTTGGATGTTATGGGTGTGTTGCTATAGTGTAATAGTTTTATAATGTGTTCTATGGTAAATGTTATATGTGTGTGCATATGATATGTGGTGTATAATGTCATATGTGAAAGGTGTTGTATAACGTGTAATTGTGTTGTGTGTGTGTGTGCGTGGTTGTGTGTGTAAAGTGTAAATGTAAGTGTTATGGGTAAATGTAAGTGACTATGGATAAATGGGTAAATGTAAGTTCATAGTGAATGTGTGTATAAGTGGTGTTTCTTTTGTGGTTGTTTGTGTTGTGGTTGTAGGCTGGTGATGATGTGTATGTGTGTTTCAAAGATAATATTGATAACAATAGGCTTATGAAGTTAAATAACACTAAGTTTTAATAATAAAAATAAAAATAAAAATAATAAAATAATAAAATAATAATAAAAATAAATAAAAATAATAATAAAAAAATAAAAAGTATTAAACAAAATAAAAAACATATGTTAACAACGTATGATTAAAGCAGTTATAAACATATGAGTAAACAGTTAAAACATGAGTTTTGTAAAGCTAGTAAAACATGGGTTTAAAGCTAGTAAACATGAGTTAAAGCAGTAATACGCAGTTTTAAGAAACAAAATTGTCATACTAATCCCTCCTTGTTTTAGGAATACACACTCTCTTAATTTTCGAGTTTATGATTTACTGCTTAAGTTGTCTGTAATTAAAATATTACTGAGGTAATAGTCAGTTAAAAACATATTGAGTTTAAAGCAGGTGTTTAAAACATGAGTTTAAAGTAGTATACAGCAGGGTTAAAACAAAAAGCATTAGACTAACCCCTTTGGCTAATGAAACACCTCTGATTTTGATTTACTGATTTACTTTTTTAAGGCTATTAATTATTAAGGGATACTGCTGAGAGATAAAGCAGTAAATAGAGCTGTAAAGCAGTATTAAAACACGAGTTAAGCAGTAATAAAGTGCAAGTAAAATCAAAACGTTCTATACTAATCCCTTAGGTTTATTGTAAAATCACCCTCTATTTCA
>JABUQX010109844.1:0-35000 GCA_015478945.1 Trachelipus rathkii
CCGAGGCGCCATATTTCCCGCGTTTCGCCGCCGCGTGCGTCCGCAGACGCAATATAACCGCGCGAATATTAATAAATATTGATATCAATGTAAACTATTCAATAGAATTTCTTTTTCAAATATTTAATAGGAGTCATTCATTTTTTACTACATTTGTATAAAATTTTATTAAAACATATTACTTTACATATCTTAAAGCAGGTAAAATCAGTTTAAAATTCAAATATTGAGTGTATATCCTAATTCACCTAGGGGATTAGTATTGCCTTTTTTGTTTTTAACTGCTTTAACTGCTTTTAACTTTCTGCTTTACTTGCTTTTAAAACTTTATCGTAGTTTACGTTAGAACTTTCCTGCTTTACTGCTTTAACGTTTTTTTCTGCTTTTGTTCTATATGTACTTTCTTGCTTCTGTTTTAACTCATAATTTATTTAATCGTTTAAGATTTGTTTTTATATTTTTATTTTTGTTTTAACAATTTTTTTTTTATTATTTCTCATTTTTTTTTTTGGGGGTGAAAGTGACTTTTTATTTTTAAATGTAGATTAAACCAGGAGAAAGTTTCCTGTTAATATAAACATTTTATTTTAAAAAAATTGTACGTAACATTGTTATTTTAAATATCTCATTGTACTTTATTCTTTTTAATCCTTTAAATTAATCTCATTATTCTAATTTTTTCATTTAACGAGTATGGATGTGGAGAAATTTTCGTTCCGAAGTCCGGCTATCATGTCTTTGTTAGTCTGGACCTACAGGTATGTGGTAAAACGACTTTCTAATTTATTATTATTTATATTTTAACAGGAAATGGAGATTTTTTGAGCAAACCCCTGTAAAAAATAATATGGTGTTATTAGATTGTTTCTCTAGTTGAAAATATTTAAAGAATATAATAATTTGTGATTCAATTTCATGAGGCATAAACCCATCTAGTTTTATCGCTGCAATATTACATGTACACATAAATTAAATTCTTTTAGTATGATTTAATGCACAAATTGAATTGGAAATTAGGCGAAGCGTTCACAGTATTATTTCTCGGTTCACCATCTAATATATCTTCTTGTTTTTCATACGAGAATATATTTTCATCAAGCAAGCATATGCGAAGTGGTTTTTCCTTTAAAAAACACACAGTAAAATTTGCTGTTTGTTGGGCTCCAGAGAAGAGACATTGAGTCAAATTAATTGTTATTGGCAACTCAAATGTTTCCCCTTCAATGGAAGAGTTCCTAAAAGTATATAAAGAGGTTTATCTTCGATCTCACGGTTTTATTTGATGTTGTGAACTCTCAACTTTTCTTTCTTCAAAATACCGCGACTTTTTTACCTGCACCCTTTTGACGCTTTTGACCTCTTTCGCTTTTTGTGGGTCTTGACATTTTTTCGAGTTCCGGCAAATTTTTTTATCTCTGCCCTTGACCTTTTTGGGCCTTTACCTTTTTGGGACTGTTATACCTTTTTTTCGTCTAACCGGCTTTGGTCTATCCTATCATGGGTCATTTTGCCCAGCGGTAATTTTTCGTCAACCCTAATTTTTTGAGTTAACCCCCAAATTTTTGAGAATCCCTAATTTTTTGGGCAACCCTATTTTTTGAGTTATGAGTATTCTACGAGTATTAGATGAGTGCCTGAGTGTGAGTGCCTAGGATTGAGTGTCTCAATTAGATTGTGCGCAATTGAGTCTGCCTAAGTGATGTGCTCAGTTGAGTGCCACATAGTGCCTGAGTCTATAGTGATACTTTTTTCAAGCCTTTTCTGCCTCTTTCCGCTGAGCCTAGTAATGCGCCTAAATATGGGTGTCTTATACCTAGGTTATTTAGTGCATGAGGAATTCGAATGTGTGTGATGTTACAAGTGTGCTAGGAATGCTTCCTACTATATGATAGTTAGTATTATTTCTAACACTTATAGCATGACCAGAATATATATATCTATATAAGACTACATCATTTTGAGAACAGTCGCGCATTCGTTTCAGAGTCCGCGTCGCGTCAGCCCCACTCGCGACAATCCGCCGCGGTGCGCCGCAGGGCAATATTACCTTGTTTTTTTTTTGCCTCGGCCGCGGTGCGCCCGCGAGGTCGCAATATCCGGCGTGAACTGCCGCCTGCGTTGCGCCGAGGCGCAATAGTTCCGTTCGTAGTGTTCCGCCGCCCTGCGTTGCCGTCCGCAGATTCACTTATATGACCCTGTTCGTCGTAATCGATAAATTATTATTGATTATATTCATTGTTAAACTATTCAAAGAATTTCTTTTCAATATTCTATGTATGTCATGTCATTTTTTACTTACAATGTATCGAAATTGGTACTCCAATCAAGGAGTCTAGGTAATTCTTGATGTAAGTTCAGTAAATTCAGTAAATTGAATAGAGGTGTTATTACCTAACACCTAGGGTGATTAGTATGCTTTTGTTTTAAACTGCTTTACTGCTTAACTCTGTTACTGCTTTAATAAAAAACTTTCTGCTTACTGCTTTTACCTTTTCTGCTTACTTGCTTTAACTCACATGTTTTACTGCTTTAACTCATATATTTATTAACATTTACTTACTTAAATCAGTAATCAGTTAACCTCAATTAGAGGTGTTTACTAACAACCGTAGGCGGATTAGTATGTTTTGTTTTACTGCTTGTAACTGTGTTTCAACATACTTCTGGACAGTTCATAATTCATTCAGCTCTACCTCTCTTATTTTTATTTACTGTTTTTAATACTTTTTATTTATTTATTTTTTTATTAATTTATTATTATTTTTATTTTATTTCTATTTTTATTTTTGTTTTAATACTTTTTTTATTTTAAATTTGTTAATTGATATTTTTAATAACATCCCAGATTTCTGTATATAGAAACATTTTATTTTAATAAATTTATTGGTACGAAATTTTATAAAAAACATGTACTTTACTTACCCTAAAGAGATAACCAAATCTTCATTCATTCATTATTCACTTAACGAGTATGAATGTGGAGAAATTTACGTTCGTAAGTGCCGGTCTGACATGTTCTTGTAGCTGGACCTACAGGATGTGGTAAACTTTCTAATTATTAAATTTTTAAAAGGAAATGGGAAAGATTTTTGAACAAAACCCTGTAATAAATAATAATGTGTATAAAAATGATATCAGGGAAAATTTAAAGAATATAAAGATGTGATTCGTTTTTTGTTATAGACCTATAACAGATATTAGATTGGTTGAGCGGATTGCTTTGTTCCTAAAATTATTGTATAGAATGATTTGTATAAACTTGAATGTGAATATAGCATAATCACAAGAAGGCAATTCCACCAATCTCAAATATCTCTGGTGTTTCATAACAGCAGGAAATATTTTTTCATCAAGGCAAGCATATGCGAAGTGTTTTCTTTAACACTCAGATTTTTACTGTTGTTTTGGACGAGTAAGGACATGGGAGTTCAAATTTAATGTATTGGTCTACTCAACAATTGGTTTCCCTTCAGAGGAACGAGTTTTCTTAAAAAGTATATATAAGAGGTTACGATAACTACTCAAGTTTATAAGTGGTTGAGTACCTAAATGAGACGCACAGTAGTGTTGCTTTCCGTACTAACAATTCTTTCCCTATGAGATAGATAACTATTACATAGCTGAATAATGAGTGCTCTAGTTGCAAGTATTTCCATTTATTATATTATAAATTTAAAAGCTGATATACTTCTGAAATACGTAATATTTCTATATTGTTTGAGGATGTATGAAATTCATCAGTGTGTTATTGAAGTCTGTTTAAATCTTATAAAGGAAATGTTTCCTTTAAAACAGCTTTATTCCTAAATGCTACGTCGTTATAGAATAACATCATTAAAAAACTCTCCCTCAACTTATGAATCTGAAAAATATAAAAGAAGTACTACAAAGCGAGGAGGAGGGGTAATTCCTACGCTATTCACTCTTCTCGGCGTTAATATGCTCCACTGAATTAACTAAGTGGTTGGTACCTTAATAATGATAGAAGGTTTGCTTGTACTGGTCCATATTAATTGAGTTATGAGAAAAATGAAGTAATATTATAATACATCTACTTCTGTACAGATTTTCAGTTCCTCAGATTCATTCATTTACATTGAACGCTCTAATTTTATTATGGCCAGTTATTGTTCTTTCACCTTGTCGCAAAATTCTCACCATATATGTTCACAGTTTTCATCATTCATCACCCCCATTTTATTACGCATATTTATTACCTCCCCCATATTGCATAACATTTGAACCTCTTTACATCAGCAACACAGCTGCGAGCAACAGATATCCTTATATTGTGAACTGATTCATTTTAGCTTTCAGAGTCTCTACCTCCCTAGCTTCTATATGATCCTTAAATTGTATACAGATTGTTTGTTTCTTTGTTATAACTCAATTACGTACGAAAGTTAAGTGTTACAGAAATATTTAATATTCAGTACATTAACATCCATGAGAAACGATCTATACCAAGTTATGCCATATTCAAACAAGATTGATGAGATCTTAATAAGACTTGCACTACATCCATCCTACGTATAGGCGCTATTACTGATAATGTAGAATATTCCTAATGAATGTAATAAGCTTGAAGTGAAAATGAAGTATATATTTTAAATTATCCTATGTAGGAGAGTTACCTATTATTTTTAGGTTAATTGGATTTATCTTTAGCTTTATATATTTATTTTTAAAAAGACAATTAACTTGCAAATTGAAAGCAGGGCAGATCGTATTGATGATGAAATAGTTAAAGATGGATCAAAATATTGTTGGATTGAATAGCTGATACTCTCACGTAACTGGAAGAAAGGCGCTGTAAAAGGATGGAATGATATCAAACAAGACTTCAGACTATTAATTTTCCCAGAAGGTTTTGATCTTAAATACAACGCGATTAGAAGACTTAGATAATATCCCCGTTACGCCAAGACCTGATTAGTCCATCAGGTACCTCTTACGCATCAGATAAATTTAAACGTGTTCGCTAGAGGCGTAAGTAAGAAATTAGTACCTTTAATATTATATTGGCATAGTTGGATTAATCGTAATATTATGCATTATTCATATATTATATTTTATTATATTGTTACATATATTATATTATGTATAGTTACTATTTGTTTATATATTTCTATTTATATTATTTTTTTTATAGTGTACTTAACTAGAATCTTATCCGTAGATATTAGTTATACTATTTTGAATACTGATAGGTTATTATAATTATATTTAGGTATTATTTATTGATATCAATATATATATTTTGTTTTTATTTAATATTTGATTTAGCTGTAATGTTTGTATATAAATTCTATGTTATTTTAATCTTTTTTTCTCTTTCTTAGCGGTGACTATGGTTTTTAATCTTGAAGATCGCAAGAAATAGTAATTTAAAACGCCTAGTGATCTTACTGCAGACCGTTTCAGCTTGTAACGCCCTATTCATGTTCAACTTTTGAGAAAGGGACCCTAAGGACTACAGTCTCATCTTTTGATCGAGTCTACAATCACCCCATCACTGTAGTGGTCTATCTGTGACTCCTCAACTCATTGGAAATTGACAGAAGTAGGCGCAACGTAACTTTTGAATTATAAGATGGGAATGAAGAGGAATAAAATTGGTGTTTAAATGACCTCGCTTTTTTAGGAGTGTACTCGCTATTATCGATAATCATAACTCCTGTAAAGTTGGGATGGTGAGAGTGTTTTCCAGTATTCAATACATTGCCTGTTCGTATCATCAATTCACTCAACATTGATTCATTTGGGATTATTCTGTATTATAAGCAAAAGACTGATCTTTGTTTACATAATTGATTCTTTGAAGCTTAAACTCTATTATATGATAATCGATCTAATTACTTATTTTTAAAATATAATAATGTACAGCCCTGTGTAAAAAAGCTATGTCTTAATTTGGTTCTTTATCCCTGTTCAATAACCCTTATAATTCCACAATATTAATGTGTGTAAGTCCTTATTGTTATTTTATTTCATTATCATATGTATTATTTTTATAATATGTATGTTTTTAATAAACTTTGTAAATATATTTATATGATGCTAAAAATTTGTATAGTCAATAAAGAACTATTTTTTTTTGTATGTAAATAATGCTTTTAAATATTGAAAAAACGCGTTTTTTGCATCAAACTACTCGTATAATATTTAAAGTGTGTTTTAATAACAATATTCGTACAATTTTATTTAAAATAAAATCGTTTATATAACGAATACTCTGTATGGTGTGGTATTTATATTCTTAGCTTACATAATTAAAAAATTAAAAGTATTAATACAAAATATAAAAATAGAACCATCTTTTAATAAAGTTTAGAAATAATATTAAAAAATAATAATAATACCAATGTCCTTAAAACTGTAAAGTCAGTGAGTTTTAATAGACATTGTAAAGCAGCGAGTTTAAAGCAGTAAAGCAGACAAAGTTATAAGCAGTTTATGCAAATGCAGTAAAACACAACATGTCAAATACTATATTTCCCTACGGTGTTATGGTTTACTACCCATCTATTGATTTACTGATTATAATCTGCTTTAATGGTATGGTAATGTTTTATATAAATTATCCTTCTCATGAGTTTTATGACAGTAATAACATGTGAGTTAATGTTTAGTAAATAGCATGATAAGTTTATATTTAGCAGTAAAAAGCAGAAAGTAAAGCTAGTTTTAAGCAGGAAAGTTAAAGCAGTTAATTAGCTAGTAAATAACACAAAATTCTATACTAATCCCCTAGGTTGTTAGGTAATAACACCTCTATTGTATCTTACTGATTTTACTGTAGCTTTAATGTACGTGTTTAAAGTATATGTGTTTTTTAATATAAAATTATCGTATTCAATTGTATTTACTAAAATGATGTACTCTTAGTTATCACTGAGTCTTTTTTGAAAGAAATTTCTTTGAATGAGTGTTCATGATATCATTAGTCTTTTCGTTGTCGCCACTTGCTGGTATTGTATTTGCTGTTCTGGCGATCGCACGCCGCGGCGGCTTTACGCCGGAAGTTTGCCTGCCTGCGGGCGCACGCGTTCGGCGTTACGCGAATATTGTTCGCCCTGCGCGCACGCTTTGCGGCGGTAATATTGCGCTCTGCGGTGCGTCCTGCGCGGTTTTCGGCTTGGCTGATCCTGCCGACCCCGACTCTGAAACGATTAGCGTGTCACTGTCTCTATGTAGTAGCTTCTTTTAGATATATTTCCTGGTCATGCTTATACTACGATTGGTTAGTGATAATATCTCTCTATAGTAGGTAAGCCATTCTATGCAACTTGTAATTAATACATCCTATTCGATCCCTCATCGCCTTCATATTACCTAGGGTTTACGATCCTCTCATATTTAGGGTCTTATTCAGGCTCAGGGGCTATGTAAAGGCGTGTATAAAAACCACTGGCCTTCATGTTTCTGTCATCTATGTGTGCACTCAGTGGCAACTATGTGCGCATCACTTTGCACTATGTGTGGTCTCTCACTTGGTACTCATTGGCACCCCTTTGTGCTCTCATTGGCATTCATTTGGGCCTCACCTGCACTCACTCTGCGCTACTTCATCTGATTCTTCGTGAATAGCTTCATTAGAACATTCTATCATGAAACTTCTATAGATTTACTTCTTACGTTGATTGGTGTTTAATCCATCTAACGTGACACCTTATTAATATCTGAGTCTCACATAAAGATTGAGTATCCTGTTTTTTTTTTTTTTTGTTTTTTTTCATTTTGTTTTTGTTTGTTTGTTTTTTTCACTTTTTTGGCTGGATTTTTGCTGCAAAGATTGAGTTTTCGTCTTCAATGGGTATATGTAGATAATAAATATTTAAATAAGGCTCTGCCCCCTTCTGCAATCATAATTTGTGTTTGTAAACTTTTGTCGGGAACAGCTAGTTGGGCATTAAATAGTTGGTTGTTCAGTCAAGAGTTCGGCGGTTGTCATGAGATTGTGTGAGCGTTCTTATTGTGTTCAAATGATGTTGCAGGTTCGTATCTAATTGCTATATTCCTTGTGTTTTGTGTAGATATACCCACATGTGTTTGGTGTAGTGTTTTTGGTACCCTCGTGTGTGGTATTAAGCCTGTATGTTATATCTGTCTATGTGGTTCTCTATGGTATTTAATGTAAGTTGTTCATTTTAGTGTTAAGTGTGTGTATAAGTTTGTTTATACGGTTTATTATTTCATGTCTTTGCTTTGTTTGTAGGTTAGTTTATCTGTGTTGTTTGTCTGTATAGCTTGTAATGTACACTTCATCTGTGTGTTGAGTTGTTATAGTACTTTATTTTTTTTCTGTTTTTTGTGTGTAGTTTTTGTCTTCCTACTGTTTGTTAGTGATCATTGGATTTTCTATACGTTTATCGGCTTTCAATGTTAGGGTACGTTGGTTAATATCGTGGTGAATCTGGGGTGGTTGTTCCTACGAGTTTGGGTGACATTTATATGAGTTTTGTGTTCCTCTCATAAATGACATGGTTATATTTTTCTTGTGCCATTAGTCGAAGGACTACTATACATGGTCAAACAAGGTATTGAGACATCATATTACAATAAGTTGGCCAAATCATCTAACCTCAATTTCAATTAAATTACCGTGGCGTCTAAATATTTTGATCCATGCCTGAATTAAAAATTTTTAGGTCTGCCGTTACTGTATTACAATCGACTTCCATTGTGTATATTTCGTTGCAAGGTCAGAGGCTATATATCAGGTCATACTCTAGTTTACGCATCAAATTATAAAGGTGCTATAGTCTAAAGGATCATGATCAAAATTTACACGTGGGCAATAATTGACCTCATGGCCTTTGTTTAAAAATATTAGGCGTTCTGTATTTCGTACATATACGGTTTGTCTAACGGCAACCGTTGTGCGCGCCTCTTTTCTTCCGAACGGGCGACTTAATAAGGGAGTCCTTAGTATATAATTAGGTTGTGCCCAAAAACTGGGTTGGACTTAAAATTAGGGTTGCCATATTTTAGGGTGCCGTAAATTTTATTCGGGTTTCGTCATAGAATGTGAGGGTTCCTTCAAAATAATTAGGTAGTTGCTATTGTATTAAAATACGGCTGTTTGGGCCATTTCATATTGCCATCGGTAAGTGTCTCAAAGGGTTGGTGAAAAATAATGTTGTAATAGTCCAAAAAGTAAAGTGCTCTTCATCAATTATGGTCCTAAGGGCAGGTACAAATTTGTGGGGCTGCTGTAAAAGGTTTCATAGCCCCAAATAAGTGTTAATGTATGTGTCAAAAAAGGTCAGGCAGGTAAATTGGCTCAAAAAAGGTCAAGGTAAGGTAAAATCACTCGTGTGTGTTCCATTTTGTCATCTCATCGTTTGTTCTCGAATATACCCGTTCTCCTAATCTACTAGTTTTCCCGTTTTGCTCGTTTTATCGTTTACATTAACGGTTAGAGCTGTCTACAGTTAGTGTTCAGTCATTATGGCTTATAGGGGTTCTTATGTTGTGTTTCTTGATTTCCTTCGTTTTCTCAGGATTTCTATTGGTTAGTGTTAATTATACTTCGTAGTATTCTTTTGTTCCCCTTTAGAATATTTTTTTTTTGATGGGCAGTTGCACCATTGTAGGTGTGGAATATTTTTATTAGGAAAAAAGGTACAACATTTTCGAAAACTTTTGCTACATGTAAGCATTGCTAGAGCATTGACCTTGGTTACGATTGACCTTGGTTACGATTGACCTTGGTCAGCATTCACACTAATTATTGTTCATACAAAATATAGAGAAGAGGGTCCCTTTTTTTCATCTTATCACCCCGGAGCAGAATAGATTTTACGTCATCTGTGTTTGTAAAGTCTTTAGCAAATGTGATCTCTATTATATTACACCGTTCAATTCGGTGTTCCATATGTGTTCTATGAGGGGTTAAGAATCTCGAACCCAAGAGTCGTTCAATTGGGTTCCATAGATGACATGACAACCCCATTACAAATCCTACATCCAAGAACCGTTCAATGGGGTTTCACAGGTGACATGACAACCCCCATTACAAATCCCGAATCCAAGAGCTGTTCAATGAGGTTCCATAAGTGACATGAGAAGCCCCATTACAAATCCTACATCCAAGAACCGTTCAACCGGGTATTTTAATAAAATTTTTTTCTTTCTTTGTTGAACGAACATATTTTTAGTTTTCAGTGTTTAATAGAATAGAAACATTATATAAATTGTAGGTATGGGTGTAGGTGTATCTTTGCTCATAAGAAGTGTATGCAGAAGCTCATTTTTCTCACTTAATTTTTATTTAGAGTATCTCAAGGTAAATAATACTTAGTGAACATTTTCGAACAGATTTCATTTTGCATTTGCAATAGTCCTTCGGTAGGCAAGCCTAATGGGCGACAGAGAAAATGGGTTCTAGAGGAAAAGGTCGACACACAACCATGCACTAAAAAATTTCCTTGTGCATGATTTTCCCGCTGAATGCGGTTAATATAATGCTTGGTTAGGTTAGTGCTTACAGTCATTAGGTTAAGGTTAGGTTTTTATAGTATTGGTTATGGATTTAAGTTAGGTTTAGGTCTAAGAAATTAGTTTAAGGTTAGGTTAGGTTAGGTTAGGGTTAGGTTTGGATAGGTTAGGTTAGTCGTTAGGTTAGGTCGTTATAGGTTAGGTTGAGGTTAGGTTAGGTTCGGGTTAAGTTAAGTTTCTTTGTTGGGTTCGTTATTTCCTGTCTGACCATGTGGGTATTATTTGTGGTTCGAGTTTCCTATTCTCTTGCCCGAAGTCCAATATAATCATATAGGCAAAATTAGCCTAGTTTATACGATAGCTAGCACACAAAATTATTGGGTCGACAGAATAAATGATCGGCAGTTTCAATGATCAGATTATTGTGTAAAAAAAAAAAAAATCTGGTTGATTAGAGTTTCCATCTTTATTTAACTTGACTTTACTATACTTTAACATAACTTAACTTACATTAACTAAATCTTACTTTATACTTAACCTAACTAATTCTACCTAACCTAACTAACTAATCTTACCGTGACCTTACCTCCTAACCTATACTCTACTTGACCTAATCCTAACCTAATCCTTCACCTACATAACCTAGGGTAGAACACCCTAACGCTATTCTTCTGTCGGGGGCTGTTACGGGAAGAATTTTTTTGAGAGTCGTCATGTCCGACCTATTTGGTAGCAGTTGCCCAGTTGTTGCGACGAAATGTATTGTGAGAGTTTTGTTCTGTTTTGTTATTCTATTTGAGAGAGGACCTGTACAAGCGAAGGTACGTCGCATCTCTCCAGATCTAGAGCTAATATATAATCTTCATTTCTGTATATCATCCAATAGTTCTAGTGCAAGGTCCCACTACTGTGTTTCTGAGATAACTTCACAGATCTCTCTTTCTATGTGGATATATGACACGTAGTTTCATTTCAATCAACAACAACAGACAACACACACAACACACACAACTAATAAAACTATATAAAATAAAAAAATATAAAAAGAGGAATTCCCTAAGATCCGTAAACGTTCGAAGGAGGGAGTTAATTTATCTAAAAGTAGGTTAATAAATGCTTATCGAGGCAGGATTGGATTCTCGAGTTAAAAAATCTGCACAGTGAGGTAATGTTGTAGCGAAATTAATTACATATATTTATACTACTAATATGACTATATTATTATATCTACAATATATCCTAATATTATATTATCTTATATATTACTCATATATTATTTACCTTTATAAATTATTAAAATTATTTTTTACGTGTTTTTTTAGCTATTTTTTTTTATTTTTGTTTCAGCTATTCTATCGTTATCAATTATTCAATTTATTTTTAGGATGTTTTTATGTTGATTGTTTTTTTTTGTCACATTTTGTTATTGAAGTTGCTGTAAGTCCTTAGCCTCTTCTGGCGTATGATGGTATTGGTCTTGTCTATTATTTAATTCATTTGTCGATGTTCCATGTGTGAGAGACTAGAGAGAGAAGATCTCTCCTGCTCACCTTTCTTTGATTGATTAGAGATACGCACAGGTTAATAGCGTTTGAATTTGACTAAACTGAAAGAAAAACCTCTCCAGTTCACTTCAAAATATATAAGCAAGTTTGATAAATATTTTTCAAAGAATTTCTAATTTTTTTTTTTTTTTTTTTTTTTTACTGTTGGTGATTTACATTGATTTTGGAAAATCTTTGATAAATGTAATCGGTAGTTTAAGATTACTTGAAGGGTTAAAGTTAAATGTTTCCAAAGTTAATAATAACGATTGAGAACTGAGTATTCCGTGTCATGAATTGATGATGTTAAGATGTTCATTTTGGGTACGGCTTCATTTTTATTCTATATTTTGCCAAATTAATTTTCGAAGCTACTTTCCCATTTTTTTAATTTTTTCTTCTTCCCTCCATAATAATGTTTTTTTTTTTTTGTTTTTTTCCCCCAAAATTTAAAAAAATGGGGGAAAAAGGCTCTTGATATCTAAGTATTTGATACACGTTGCTTTTTTAATGATTTAAGATTCGCATATATATTTAAGAGATATATCTTGATAATTACTCAGTCATTATGTTCTCTTCCTGGGCTTCTAATGAGTCCATGCTTTGTCTTTTCTAACTTTCCGAACTATTTCTTATAATTGGAAATAAGGCAAAGCCAAAAGATGAGCGATGTGGTGATTGTTTCTTCTTTTTCTAAATACAATATAATCAATTTATTTCAATAATGTACATGTATAATTCTAAAAGTTCTTCCAAATTCATTTATATATCTATAATTATTTATTTAATAATGTTTATATATTATATTTATAATATAATATAGGTATATATTATTATATATAGTTAATATATCATATCATATATCATATATACTTATATTTCTATATTTCATTATTAATCTTATTTATTTTATATTATCTATTATAAATATTATATAAAGTTGACTTCAATTGATCGGAAAATTATGTCTTGCTTCCTCCAGGGTCCGCAGGTCACGAGACGTCACTGTGATAATATATAATTAGTAGTATACTATATAGTATTATATATACTGTATATATATTTTATATTTATATATATAAGTATTTATTATATATACTATATTATACTATATATATATGTAAAATAGGTATATTTTATCTCTATATTTTATTTTAGTTGATATTATTATTTATCTGTATTTATTTTTTCTTTCTTATATATCAGATGATATACAGTTGGTTTATTCGGTATACGTCGCGCTTTGGACTATTTTGGAATATAAGCCTCTACTTGTTTAGTATTCTGCTTATAAATTTTGATTGTGTATATTTTTATATTTTTTCGACCTTTAAGTTGAAATATTCTGTACTCACTTTGCTAAATGAATTACTTGTGATATGTCAATAACTACACATGACACTAGCGCCGCTACCGGGCTTCAGAATGCAGGAGGAGATAGAGAAGACCCTACTCAATTAATCAAAGGAATCTTTACCAAATGGGTGATGCAAAAACTTTTGGCATGATATAGTCCATTCCAAATATTAAAAAACAGTAATTCTATGATCAGCATTGTTCTGGAATGACTCAGACCTTGTCCCCATTTTCCGAAATATCCTGAGGAGAAGTTTATCTATCTATCTATCTATCTTATCTATCTATATATCTATGTTTCTTGTACTTATTTTTTAAGTAAATGTCAATAATGGTCTATGTCTTAGTAGTTTTAGTAGTAGTAAAAAAAGTTATTGGATATATTAGTGTAACAATAATGAATTTTGTTTAAACCATACTTCAGGCAACTTTCGTTCACATTTTCATATTAATTCTAAGTCTATTATTTGCTTTTTGTATTTTAACTCGAATCTACATAAATGAGCGTTTAAATATAGATTTATATCAAACGCCATTCATGTTGTATAGTTCTGTGCAATACACGCCTTGGATTCTTTTTTCATGCTAAGGAATAATTCATTCTCTCCTTTATTTATTATGGAAATAATTTTCTTGCATTCATCGACCTGTTTGGTAATGAATTCAAAGAATCTGTGAAGAAATGAAGGACCGTATATCCGGAAGGGTATCACTTATATATTATATATATATATATAATTATATAATATATATATATATATTCGTTATACTATGTTATATATATATATTGTATATATATTTATATATTTATATTATTTACTATTATACTATATATATTATATTTATATATATATAATATACTATATATATTATATATAATATACTGTAGTGATTCCGCACAGTTTGACCGCCTACACGCTTTCTCAAAAATTGTTAAAGGAGGTTATAGGTCTGCTTAACTTGGTAATTATGGTATATATTTGGATAGATGCCTCCGTTAAGTCCGTGTAATATTTCAAGGTCTGTAGGATGTATATAGGGGGGGCTCCCCCCGAGAGCGAACCCGCTACGCCCTCGTTAATACCCTTTTGGCTTTCCCAAACCCGAGACTTGAGGTTAAGCCTAACGAGAAAGTTAAGGCTCGAAGCGTGATGACGTAAATCCTCGTCGGAGACGAGATTCGTCAGCGCGCGAGCGCGCGCGTGCGCATTACACATACACATTATTAATTATTATTAACGTCGAAGATTCGATTCCGAAGAAATCGAATCTGAGTCGAAAAACGATCCCTGTAAGGGATCGTTTTTTTACGGCCACTCCGACTTTTGGATTCCGCCGCGGTTGCTTCTTCGCATCCGGTGTTCTTGAGTCCTAGATTATATATTCTATCATGGGTTAAATATCATCTTCTAATTTCAAACTTGGTATCAATGTTATGATTATGTGTGATACAGGGTGGTCACCGCCGATTTTTTGTGACCGTAGGTCACCCCTAAGGGGGTGTTGGCCCGCCTTGATGCGCCTAGGTTTCGAATTCGTCCTCTGAAAATTCCTCGTTAGCTTATAACGTTATGGACTAAAATTTGGATGTTGAGTATTATATTCGACGCAATTTCTCGTCGGAGACGAGATTACGTTTCTCTGTGTCCCCCGTAAGGGGAGGACGCTGCCCGGTAAAATTTAAAATGATCTAGAATTAAAAAAAAAATTGGAAAGGCTGGAGGTCGGAGTCGGAGACCGAGTTTGTGAGTCGGAATTCGAGAGGAAGTCAAGAGTTGGGTTCGTTTCGGAGTCCTGGATCCCCACGGAGGTGGGTCCCCCTTTGGAATAAAAAAGAAGAGAAATGATGAAGCAAACAGAGGAGAGAAAGGAAAGAAGAAAGGAAAGGAAGAAGGAGGAGGAAAGGAAGGAAGGAAGAAGAATGTAGGGAGAGGAGTCTGAGGAGAGGTGCATCAGATACCTCGGTGGCTGGTAGCACGGTGCCATAATTAAACATTGTGTAATGATTATCATATATTTGTGTTTATAACTTTCGACGCGTTTTCGAATATATATTGGTTTCAAACCATAAGATAAATATTAAAAAATAAATAAATACATAAAATAAATTAAACAAATTCTGTTATGTTTTCTAAACTTTCAAATCTTTTGTTTAGAAAAGACCTAAAATATTGTTTATCACTAAAATCCGCCCCATGTCCTCGCCCCTTCCCTATTCACCCTCTCCTGATCATTTTGTCTGATGCTATTGTTATTTATTTGTTAAGGTCACATTGGAGTAGTTATTTGTGGATAAACCATTTACATACTAATCAATTGTTTTTTATATCAAAGTCAGTAACAATATATGTTGACGCTAACAAATGTTTACATTAATAATAGGCTTACTCAATGCAGCAATTTGGCAAGGAAGATGGTATGTATCCTACGACAAACTTACTTTTGTTTCTTTTTTTTTTTTTGTTTTTTTTTTGTTGGTTCTTTTTCGTTTTTATTTTTTAATTTTTGTTTTTTTTTTTTTTTTTTTTTGCGTTTTTTTTTTCTGTTTTATTATTTTTTTTTTTTTTTTTTTGCTCCGTATGTTGTTTTTTCTTTTTTTCTTTCTTTTTTTTTTTTTTTTTTTGTTTTTCTTTTTTATTTTGTTTTTGTTTTTTGTTTTTTGGTTGGGGGTTCTGGTCGCTGTGGTTCTTGGGCTGTTGTTTTTTTGTTTTTGTTGTTTTTTGTGTTGTATTTTGGTTGGGTGGTTTTGCTTTTTCTCTGAACTATCTAAACATGATCCAACTATCGTGTCAATCATTATATCAAGTTCTTCACCTAACTATGCAGTCAACAAGTAAACTAAACATAGCATCCCAAACGTATCTATTCACACTTGGTCAGCATATCTGCTAACTAACATATGTTATTTTACACTTGACTGGTATATTATTTAACAAATTTACTACAACCTGTGTAATTTATCATATTTAGAATTTCGCGGTGAAGTATGCTAACGTACAAAGTCTTCCTATTATGGTTTTAAGCTAACATGAACATGTACATGAACTGAAGAATATTAATCATTATCGCAATCGAACAAATCCTGCGCAATCTTAGTAAGATAAATCAGCTATCATTTAACACGGATCCATCACTTAACACCCAGTAAGTAAAGCTAAACAAGCACAGAACACATTCCACTATCATGCTTTCAAACATATCTCCAACATGACAATGTAAATTTTACAATTATATCATAGTATATAATTTAACAAAAAAAATTTAGCATAATCTCGCACCTAACCAGCTATACTATATAATGGTGAATAGCAAATCAAAGTAAGTTTACTCTCTGTTATAGCTAAACTATGAACATACATACCCTTAACACACACACCACAACACCACACAACACACACACATCATACTCTTCACACCCACACAACTCCATAGTGTTCATTCCTCCCCACACACACCACCCACAAACAACCAGACGAATAAACAGCCATCACATTTCACATTAAACACGTTTATACGAGGGAACGTAAAACAGTTTTCGTATTTTTATAAACATAGTTATTTTCAATTGAAAAAGCATTTAATATAAATACATAAAAAACATATAAATACACTAAAAATATAGTTTATTTTAAATATATTAATTCATCTTGATAGGCGACAAGGTTCAAGTTGGGTAATCGTCTATTATCTCTCTAAAGGATTCATACCCTTATGATAAAGAATGTATTATTAGTAATGTCTTCAATGCTACACTCAACCTATTGTTTCGCATAATGTCCGATTCACTTAAGACTAATTCTCTTCATATCCAAGAGATGAAGTAACTCTCATCCAATGCTGATAGGTATCTAAAGCATGTTCTGTATACCGCATTATATGTGAAACCAATATGTTTTGGTGTAAATATCGTAGATTAACACTTAGCTAATGTTTTCTGTGTAAGTCATCGAGTAATGTCTTAATCAAATCCGTTAAAAGGATGCGATGTTATTCATTTATGTTTACACAATGCGTACTTTACTTCAGATCGTTCGAACGCTGAACGCTATACTGTACCGCGTTAGAAGGTCCACATCGATGGGTTTCCCTAGTAGTTGCTGTAACTATCCAAAGTGGTTTTAATTATTGTCCCATCTCGACGTAGTATACAAACGTCTATTCTATTAGATTACCGACTTATGTTGGTCTTCCCAGTTAATGTATATTTCAACTAAGCGTTGGGATTCTTTCGTTATAAGAAACACTTATCCTCTTCCCATATAGCAGCAATATCGATGTCGAATAATAATATTGGTTAGAAATCTCTTCAACCGACATGATTAAAGGTCTATTATTTGACTTTGGCAGAATATCAAGCACGTATCCGGACTGCCCATCTGGTTTAACTGGAATTAAATATATAATGTCCTCATTGGAATATACGAAGTCTTCCTTATGAATGATATCAACCACACAGACTGTGGAAATGCGGGGAGATGTACCATCGTACACAGTTACTGCGAAATATAGTCTATCTCGAACGGAATCGTATGGCGTAAACCAACCTTATCAGGGTAATCGAGATTCTTCTTCAGCCGAATCCAGAATGTATAGTAAGTAACAAGAATACTTACGCTCCAGCGAACATATCAGTTCAAAATGGTATATATTCTCGCTAGAACCAACAACTTAGATATACACATTTTAGAATCACAACAACGACACATTACAAAACTATAGTACAAAATAAATTCCTTTATATACCTATACCAATTCGAAATTGCCTACAGACGTAACATCTGTTTCACGTTATAAAGCTGAACATCTTTACCTCAGAACTCAGGAGAATATACTGTACTAATAACAACAATCTACACAGTGTGTGTCCTTTATTCCATTTCGAATTAATACAACTAATTCAAGTTAACAAAGTTCCTATTTCAGCGTCAGTACCATAGCCAGCGTACAAGATCGTATAACCTATTCACACTTTTTCAACGTATCTGTAGTCGCAGTTGGTTTAATTTAACATTTATACACTATTCGTAATTGTACGTAGCATTTCGAGTTATCATTTCTGGAAAACATAGCAGCAAAAATGAGTTCTTTATACTAACTAACCAGCGATTATATCAGCTGAAATATTACGGACTTTGCACATATATATCATTGTCAGATAATCTTCCTTAATATTAAGCTAAGAAAATATATGTACAATCGAGCAAACTTAAACCCACATCTTTCATTTACCTTTTTAAGCTTACGCACTTCTTTTTTTAATAACAGTTAATCATTTAACAAAGTTTCCACCTTTACACCTGTATAAGTTTTATCTAGGCATTGCATACAAAACGTACCTTATTCATTTACTTTTAATAAGTTTTCTTATTATATTAACTTATGGCTCTCCGAAATATGCTTCTGGAACAAGTTTTAGCTTACAATTAAGCCTAACATGTCATACCATGAACTAAGTAATTATAATGTACAATTGCAAACCTAACATATCCTCACGCATATGAATAATGCAAGTCTAACATTCCTGAAATTCCCTACTCTATATCAAATAGTAAATAGCAGCTTAACAGTTCATATCAATACTTACCGATTATTTAGTTCCCACTTTTCGAGCATATTAGCAGCAGATATTAAAGCCGTATTATTTAACAAAATCACCTTAACATAAGTGACCAAATCTACAATAGAACTGGCCCTAACCTATCTTGAAACTATGAATTGTAACACTATCTTCATCAAAGTGTCATCGTTTCGAGTATGAAACATCTATTTGACTCTGATGAATAACGTGACATTAATAATATACGGCAGTCTAGGGCAAACTTAACATACTTCAAACATTTCGAAAAATACATCCTAGGCTCTTACGTTTAACCTAACACACCATCAGTCAGTTAACACAGTATAATAGTCTTACCTAAACTCAATCTGATTTCTCAACCAATCAGTGCTTGAACATTACCTAGGCGTATGAATAACTTATTCGCTCACATTCCTGAAATTCCTACTTTATGCACGCATTAAGTAGCTATGGTCATAGCATTACTTCGAATGTCGCCCCTTCTCTCCATGTCACATTTCAGCAGACATAAAGACGTATTATCTACTATAATTTCTCCTTAAAAATGGCCAATTCTATCCAATTAGGATATCATCGCCCATCTTCGACTATGAATTCGACACTATACTCTCATCCATGTGTCTACTCGTTCTCTGGTTTCACATCATTTGAGCTATGATTAATACGTTAGATCTTGCAAATTTCTCGACCAACCTACACAATTACTATTTGTTTCGTTTTGCTCGTTTATTTCAAACACTGCAAAATCCTATCTAATTGACCTATACTTACACTAAAGGAAACACACATTATACTTACACATTATACTGCATCATTTTCTCCCAGGATTCTAATTATATATCTAATTGTCATACTAGTAAAATTATTTAATCAATTAACGTTATCCAACTTATCGATATACATTTTTGCTTTTCAATTAACCAAGAGTATCTAAGCATCACAATCACTTCCCAACGCAGAAAATCCTAATGCGGATGTAACGCCATCTGAAAGGGTGTTGAATCCTGAGAGTGGGATCACTCCGAAGGGTAAGCGGGGTTTAGGTCTCAGCCCGCAGGGCTGAGAACCCTTACCCCTCCTTCGGAAAGGCTCGATTGTGTGTAACTTCTATTCCGGTCAATGTTATCTGGTTTTCAGGCCGTTCGATTACGTCTGAAAAATATTATGCATTGCTTAAAATGAGAAAATGGATATAAATCTAGCATCTTCTTATCGGTTTGACATACTCGGATGACCTTTAATACTTTTTATGCCACGTGGTAATCTAGATACTTATCTCTCCCAGATCCATCATTTGTGGTTGTTCCCTAGTACTCGCCGGTATTTATCAGAACATGCTTTAATAACTATCTAGCTTGAGATAGTTTTACTTTCTCCTTGTATGAGAGATTGAGTGTGTCTCGCATCGAACTATATGCCCGCAAATGTGTTTTAGTTGTGCCTAATAGTATTCCTTTAAATACTTACATCTTCTTAATTCAAAGGTGTATTGAATCTTTAGATGAGATATTAAGAACGATAGACTCAACTTGAATCCTATGTTCCGCTGATCAGATGAATTAATTAATTTTAAAATATAACTTCAATTTTTCATATAGAAGTGTAGATGCTTTTTATTTATTTTATATATAACGTCTTTTTTCTAATGTAAATTATATGTTATTTAAATAAGGCAAAACTTGTTTGTATTTCCCTCGTTGATAGTCGATTGTTTGACTCACAAGTTCAATCGATGTCTGTCTTAATTTTCGTCGGCTTGTTGTATGTGTAGTGTGTGTTGGGTGTGTGCTGTGTGTGTGTGTGTGTGTGTGTAAGTTATTAAAGTTGAGTTTAGCTTCACAGAGAGTAAAACTTTACTGTGTTTGTCTTACTTCATTATGGTATTAATGCTGGTTATGCGTTTTGCTAGAGATTTGTTTCTGATTAAATTATTACTGTTAAGTCGTAAAAGAAAAAAAATTGTCATCAGTTGTCTTTATGTATAGGAAAGTCAATTACAACAACGACCGTGTTATCGATGAAAGAGCCACCCATCGTATGTACTTTACTGGTGTTAAGTGTGGGATTTTGTTAATGATGGCTGTTTATTCTTGACCTAGTGTCACGGTTGTGTTTATAACAGTTTCTGAGTATGCATGAAAGGAATCCTTGTGCAGCTTTTAATAGGAAACTTTTGTTACGTTAGCATACTTTCCCGGTCCTTATAATGATAATTAACAACAGAGGTTTTAGTAAGGATTTATAGTTAAATATATACCATCGTCGATGTTAATTAACATTGGTTATGTTCTAGAGAGTTAGTGGGCCGTTGGACACAGTGGGTGAGATAAGGATAACGTTTTTGGATGGCTAGCTTAGTTTAGCATTGTACTGAAGCTCGTTGAGGTAGATGAAACTTTGTGTATGAATGAGTTGACCGGTTTATGGTCACCTGTTTGAAGATGAGTTAAAGTTTCGTCGATTGTACATTATTTTTATCTTAGCTTCAGATTGATGACTAGTAAGCTTATATAGTTGAAAATTGTTACGCATCAGCTATTATTGTATGTATCCTATGTTCACGCAAGACAGCTTGACATTTAATGTTATTGTTCTCATCCGACCTTTAATACGTGGACTGTCATCTGATTATGTGACGCTATTTATAATTGATCAATAAGATATTCAATTGTCTGATATTCAGGAGGAGTGATCAGGTAGGGGAGGGCTGGAATGGTGGCTTGCTATTTAGTGATTTACTGCATTAGGGTAAGTAAAAACGTAAATTTGTATAGTATAATACTAAACATAAATGTGTAAGAATTTTTATTTAAATTCTTATATTATTTTTATTTATTTTTTTTTTGTTCTTTTCTGATGGTTTCTGAAACCATTATTTTTTCGATTATTCTTTACAGATGCGCAATAACCTATTATAAAGTGCACAATATTGTATCCATTAACCAAATTGTCTTTATCTCTGGTCATCTTTCGCAGTGGCTCTCAGCATCCTTGGTGTTCTGTGCCTACTTCCTTCTAATGATACTTCCTCCCTCCTTCTTCATTTCGTATCTATCCTTCTTCCTCCTCCTCTTTCTTTCCTTTTCTTTCTACCTTTTCTTTCCTGTTTTGCATTCCATGCTTTCTTCTTCTTATTTTTTTCAAGGGGGTGTCCTTACCTCCCATGGTGGGGTCCATTGGACTATCATTGAATCCTGTATACCTTCTTAGACTTCCGAACTCCGTTCTCCGAATACATCGAATTCCAACTTCTCGTCTCGCGACTTGTTCGAATCTCTCCAGTCCTTTCTTCCAAGTTTTCAGTCTTTCTTATATTTAGATCATTTTTTAATTCTTTGTGTGTTGGCATTGCTGTCTCTCCCCTATTCGGGGGGACATCTGAGCTAAATTCGTAATTCATTCTGTCTCCTCTTTTACTGATCGAGATTGCGTATCATTCCATATACTTAGCTCTACATCTCCTAGTATTTTGAGTTCCAATAATCGATTTATTATGCCTAACAGGTAGATTTCAGGAACGATATTTTGACCCTTGGCCGACTTTAAGGGGCAACACCCCCGGTTATGTGGGTGGACCTACGGATCACCACTAAAAAACTTGCGGGGAATCTAAGTTTATCACCTTCTATTAGACATATATCCAGGAGTTGAAGCGATAGCTTGTTCTTAACTGACCTGTAGATATATTTGGGAGTTTCTGGGACTCAGAACCCGGATGGCGAGATGAATGACCTCGGCCGGAATTTCTCAAGTCCGAGGGGCGTAAATTAAAGGAAGGCGACCTTACAATGGGATTCGTATTTTTCGGACTTCACGCATTTCGATTTCTTCATAGGATCGATTATCTTCACGTAATTTAAATAATGACATAAATGTGTATGTGTATTGCTGCACCGTCTCATTACGTCATGTGGTTCCTTTTTCGCCGTGGTTTGTATTTTTTCGTGGCGCGGTTTTGTTTGTCGTGCGCGGCTCGGCGTGCAGCGAACTGACGTAGACTTCGTGCTCTGACGTCGATTACGTCATTCACGCTCCTGTTTAGCTAACTCTTCGTTAGGGCTTAATCAATCTGCTCGGTTTGGAAAGCAAAGGATAAGTAAACGAGGGCGTAGGCGCGCTACGCTCTCGCCCGGGGTGACCCCCCTCCTATATACATCCTATCAGCTTGGAAATTACACGGATTCGAACTTTATCCCCATATACACATTGTTCTTTAGAGTTTAGACCTATACCTCTTATACTTTTTTGAGAAAAAAGCTGTAGCGGTCAAACTGGCGCATCACTAATATATATATACTATTACTATATATATATATATTATATATATATATATATATATATTATAGTATATATATATATATATTATTATGATATATTATATATATTCCTATTATCTTATTTATTTATATATATAGTATATACATATATATATATATATATATATACTACTTATATATATATATATCTATATATAATATTTATTATAAATATTATATATATTATTATTATATATATTCACATTTATAAAAAATATTAATATACTATATATATTTATACTATATATATTACTTTAATATATATATATATACTATATTACGTATTATAATATATATATATATATATATACATATATAGTAGTTTTTTTTTTCTTTCTGATTCATAATTATATTGTTATTTATTAAAGTAAACTTTAGGGATTTTTTCACTCTTGTTATATAATTGGCGGCAGGAGAGAAATTCAGGTTGTTGGAACAAAGGTTTTTCGTAATATGAAAGCTTAAACATACGTCTCGCTCTCGTCACGCGCAAACAATCATCCACCTAAGCCCCTCTGTTGTGGAAGCCAGAAAAAAGATAGTTTTGCCCGCCTAGACAAATAGAAATCTAATTACATTTCCCCTCTGTTAATTTAGAGAGAATCCGTTTCTGATTTTTTTTCTTTCATATCTCTCTCTCTCTCTCTCTTCTCTCCTCTGCTTCTCCCCTCGCCTCTCTCTCTCTCTCTCTCTCTTCTTCTCATCACCATTTATTCTCCTTTTCTCTTTCGCTTTCTGCATTCCTTTTACATTCACTCTCGTCCCTCTTATTATCCCTCTCTGCCTCTTCTTATCGTCCTCTCACTCTCCTCTGTTCACATCCAACAATTCTCTCACTCTCTCCTCATCTCTCTCTCTCATGTTTTCCTTTTTTCCTTTCTTTCCTTCCTTCCTATACTTTTTCTATCTTTTATTCTCTCTTCTCTCTCTCTCATTCCTCTTCTCTTTTCTTTCTTCTCTGTTCCTCTCTTCTCCTCTCTTCTCTCTTCTCTTAATACCTCTCTCTCTAATCTCTCTCCTTCGTAACAACAGTTGAGGGAATTTCTAATTTCGACGGGAAAGACGTATTCCCGGTACGGCCTTGGGAAAGTGTTGCTCTTCTTCTATTTCTGAAATTTTAAGTTTTTAAAAACCAAATGGTCATTCTACTTTTATGTTTGTAGAAGATATTCCTGTTTTCTCTTCAATATTATCTGTCGTTATCTCTTTCTCGTCAATCAATTAATTATTTTGACACCTATGATTATATTTTATATAGTATTTAATACTCTTTAGATCATTTATAATACTTATGATTTTCAATTAAATTGGCAATTCCCTTTTATATATATTCAATATAAATCGAAATTATATTAATTATAATTATCATCAGAAATTATCTGTGGATTAGTATGTTATATAAGGCTGTAAATGATAATTTATTTATGCAATATTCAAGTGTAATCGATATTTAAGTTAATAATCGTAATCGGGATTTGCAGCTATTATTTAATCGATATTTACTAAATCTTAGTTGATTATTTACTTATATTATTCTATATAATCGATTATTATCTAAGAACTTTTTTCATTGACGATCCGTATTTAGCTTCGATTAATATTAGTTGATATAAACGATTAGGGTTAGCAGCACCGCACCGCACCAAATTGAGCGCCCCACTTACCGCAGCAGGACACACACTAAAATTATTTTCCTCATTGCAAAGCACCGCACCGGGTGTGTCGGCCAAACACTATAATTGACAACATTCATGTATTATGGAATGTGTCTTTCACGCACTCCTCACATGTGTAAATGTATATTTTTAAACTTACATTTTTGTCTAGGTTAATGTAAGTAAACAAACGATTATATTTATTGCAAGCAAATTTATATGTCTATGTTTGTAGTTGTGAATGTGTGAATGTTAAATATAAATATTTGCTTTCACAACGAAGAAAAATTATTAGGCGATCGTTTTATTTGTGTGTGCGTAAAAATAAATAAATATAAAAAATAAATAAATAAATAAATAAATTAAAAAAATAAAAATATATGTGGGTTGATTCTCTTCGTTAGAGTGAATGTAAGAAATGTAAGATGACTGTTTATCTTATTGCATACATGAAAGTACAACTGTAAAATGACTGCTTGCCTCATTACATATATGAAAGTAAAAACTGTAAGGTGAATGCTTGCCTCGTTGAACACATCAAAGTAAAAACTGTAAGTCGACTGTGTATCTTATTGCCCACCTGAACGCAAACACTGTAAGATACATGTCTGCTCATTGTATCCGTGAAAGTAAAAACTGTAATATTGCTGTGTATCTTATTGTAAACTCTAAGACGACTGTACTTTATTGAACACATCAAAGTAAAAACTGCAAGCTGACTGTGTTTCTTATTACACACCTGACGGTAAAAACTGTAGGATACATGTTTGTCTCATTATACAGCATATAATAATATGTATCGTATTGTAAGCGTAAAAACTGTAAGAGACCTGTTTGCCTCATAGCAAACGTGAAAGAAAATACTATGATGATTGCGTTTCTTTCTGTATACGCGAAGGTGAAACCTGTAAGCATGAACTGTGTAATCCTTATTGCACATCTTATGGGAAGTAAAAGATATTCATGTCTTTCCTTAAAAAGAAAAGCTAAGGTGGTGACTGTGTACCTTATTCTACAAGTGAAAGTAAGTAAAAACTGTAAGATGACTTTGTGCCTTAGGGTAAACGTGAAAGTTAAAATTGCAAGATAGTTGTTTATCTTATTGTCTATATGAAAGTAAAAACTGTATGATGACTTTGTGTTTTATAGTAAACGTGAAAGTTAAAACTGTAAGATAACTGTTTATCTTATTGTTCATGTGCATATTATTAAACAAATGAACGTAAAAACTGTAACGTAGTTGTGTATCATATTGTACACGTGAATAAAAATGAAAAATGAGTATGTATGTTGTTGAACACGTGAATGTAAAAGTGACTGTAAGGTGACTGTGCATCCTCTTGTACACATGAAAGTAAAAACTGTAAGGTGGCTGTATATCTAATTCTACAGTGAAAGTAAAAACCGTAAGATGACTGTGCATCTTATTGCACACAGGAACGTAAAACAAGTAAGATACCCGTTCGCTTCATTGAACACACATGAAAGAAAAACACTGTGCATCTTATTGTAGACGTGAAAGCAAAATCTGTAAGTTGGCTGCGTGTGTTTCGCTGTGCATATATAAATGTAAAAGTTTTCGGATTCCTTTATTCATCACAAGATTAGGGAAAAGCAAAGACTCTTTTAAGGTAAAACTTCAATCTCATAAAGAGAGACGAAAAAGTATTCCCCTTGATAAGCATTTCCGTTTGAATATTTAAGATTCTGCATATATACAAGCCATTACTCGTATATATATATTTATATATATATTATTATATATAATATATAATATATTATATATTATTTATATAATATAGTATATATATCATATATATATATATACATATTATATAATATTATATATATGATATATATATATATAATACCTCACTAATAGCTATATATAGTATATTAATAGTATATATATTAATTATATAAATATCTAATATATATATTAATATAATATTAATATATATATATATATATATATATATATATATATGAAATTGGTACGCACAGCGGCAGATGCTCGGGGGAAGTTGACCTCTCAGCATCTCTACCGCTTGCGTCGCTGCGTATCACAAGGGTGTCCTGCTATCGCAAGAAGTATTGCATGAGTATCTGAAAACCGCCCAGACTTTGTTCTGCTGTGGTGCCTCTTTCTTCTCAGCTACTTCTGTTATGTGGAAACTTCCTTTTTCTGTTTTCTCAACTGTATTTAATCTTCTCCTTAAGCCCACGTCTGACCTCACTTAAGAGATTTGCGTTAAGTTAGACCTTCTTACACGTCATCATCTTTTTTTCTGCCCCCTCCTTGGAAAAGGTCCAGCCCATCAATTGTGGTAAATAAATAAAATAAATAATTATATATATTTATATATATATATATATATATATATATATATATATAATTATATATATATCTATATATCGTATATTAATAATTATTTCATTATTATTATATTTATTAGTACTAATATTTCTGACTATGTATTAGTAGAATATTTTCCATAACTATATATTTACTATGGAAAATAATAGAAAAAGTTATTTCATAATGATTAATCGCAGGCCTGTAGCCAGGGAGAGATGTGGCTACGGCAAATTCAGCCGATTTTTGCCTTGCTTTGAATTCCAACTGGAGCTTGTTTTATGGCGTCTTAAAAACGTTTGTTTTCTTCGGTGTTGTTTATTGCTGTTTTTGAAAGTCATTTGTTCTAAAGATTAGCATATTTTCAAACCCATGTTTTGACATTTTTCGGAAACTCCTTTGCCTTCACACTATAGCTCTTGAAATGACTTGCAAACTTGAAATATATGTCATAGATGTGGTCTATTACCTCTACAATATAGTCACTTATAGAATTTTTTCGATTGTTTTGGAGCTTTTTGTGGCTCCCAAGTTGTTCTTTGAATTTTCCCAACCAAATTTTTTAGGATTTTTGAAATGAGAATATTGCCGATTACTTTATTTTTTTCGCTGTTTCGGTATTATGCGAAGTTGAATGAAAATTTTTTCAGGGAATTATTTTTAGACGGACATGTGATAGTTAGGGATCTTATTAATTTCTTAGAATATATTTCTTGTATATTTTTGGTCATTAGTTTTGATAATGTTATTTGGAAATACCTATTGTAAATAAAATAAAAATTTGGTAAGGAAAACATGTGAAACCATAAAAGACCTTTAGAGTATTTAAAAAAAAAAATTTTTGATAATTATAAAAAATGGCTGCAGATCGTTGAAGTGTGATGCAGGTGATCATCCTGTGCATGCTGCACCACGATGTCGTAGTTGAAATTACTAATTATATCATTTATATTTAGTTTTTTTGAATGTTAAATTTTTATGAAATTAAAAGGAAATATTTGTGTGGATTTGATGTTTCATGTTAATGACTTCGATCTACAATTTAGGTATAGAAGGGACTTGTAATATACGTTGTTATTGCAAGTAATTTTTTCCACCTTTTTTTAATTACATTAATTGTTTTTGTATATTCTCAATAAGAAAATTTTACTACTCAAATAATATTATTTTCACCAATTTTTTTTTTAAATTTGTTCCAAGACAATTTATCACAAAACTAAATTGCATTCTTCCCCCGACTATACATATCTCTCTGAAATTTCATCCACTTTCGCCATGATATTTGATGAAAAAAAAATTTAATTATCTCATTTCTTCATTAAATAGTTCTTAAAAAAAGTGGGGTTTTGGTAATTGAATCAAACGTTGAATTCTCACTAAATACTTATCGAAAATATCGATAAACCTAATTCTAATGTGATCTTTTTTTGTAGGATTAAATTTGGAAACTCATCATCAATGTATTATTAAAGTTTGAAGTCATTTTCTTGTTATGAAATAGCATTAACGTCGAAAGTTTTTCGAAAAATGTTCAAAATTATTTGATTTTTTGTAGATAAATTCAAATTTTGAAAAGAAAATTTCCAATTCTACTTTAATTATAAAAAAAAATTCTTATATATGGAAAACCAGACATTATTTTTATTTTGGAGAGCCCTTGAATAAGTAAGAATTTTGGATACTGTTTATAGGTTATCTAATTAATTTTGGTTCAGTTATTAATTCCGAATTATTTTACTGTCTTTCATTTTTTTTAGTAGTGGAGTGGGTGTTGAAAATTACGTTTGGGGCGTTAACGCACGTACCATAATTATTGGGATTTCTTCCCCTAATTTAACCACGTTAATTCTCCTTGTCTTTATTTTTGCGTAATTCAATCTTCCTACATAGCATTAATCATAATATAACATACTTGAAAAAGATTATCGTTCTTTTCAATCATTAACTCACTTTCCAGCATAAAACTATATTGACGGTACTTAATAGCTCAACGATAAAATTTTTCTTAAACAGTTGAGATTCTGATTTTACCATCATTGCCTAGAACCTCCCTAGGTAGCATTTCAAAAAAAGTTCAAAAATGTCATTTTATGAAATTCATATAGGATTAACTCTGTTATGCAGAGCCAGATGTTTGCAGGTGATAGACTGGTTTAGCCGCTACCATTATGTACTGCTTTAAACTCTATACAAGAAATTTAAGCTCTGTGCATCATTTTATTTAGGTTCACATGGGCCAATGCAGCAATGAAATGAATTGCATCTTGAAAGATCAGCGATGGCAATCTTTTTAACCTTGTGACGTGTTCTGGGTTTGAGTTTAGGGGATTTTCCCATTTTCGGCAATGTTTTTGAAAGTTTCGGAAGAAGTATTTTGTGTCGCCTTTCCGAAAACGTCTTACGACCTTTTTGCAGCTCATAATTATCAAATGATTGACGCATTTAATAATCTCTTGAATGTACATCTTGCTCATCTTTCCGAAGGATAACTCACGAAGCATTCAGCCGAAAGATTTATAAGCCAGTATTTTATGGTTTGAATGCTATGGATCACACATATAAGTAAACTTCTATACCCTAGGCTTGCATAGGCTAAATGTGTTTCCCATTTTTTAGCAAAGCATAAAATTGCAGGTAGTGGCCCTTAGTTTGCCTTCTCTATATTTGCTGTTTATGGAGTCTGTACATTTGTCCATTCTGTTAGTTACTTAGATCATCAGCAAATCGTCCGTACCAATATACTGTAAATATATATTCTTATTACTGTTTCCCTGCTCCATTTCCATTCCCTTGGTAGGTCCAGATGAGTTTTGAAGGCATAGGTGATATTATTTTGATTTTGACGAGTCAAATTTATTTTCTATTAGGTCTGCCTTCTGATTGTTAGTCCACCATTTGGATACTTTTAAAAAGGTATTTTTTCGGTTTTCACGCTCATTTAGTCGTCAATCCGTTCTCCTTTTCCCAGGTGTTTATCTTTTAATAGTTAAAAGTTCCCGTTAGTTCTGATTGATCTTTAGGTTATTGCTATTTTCCTTTCGTATTGTATAAATTTAATCTTCTCATTAAATTGGGTTATTAAATAGTTGGCTTCGGCACGAAAAAATCTTGGGATGCCACTAAAGTAAGCTTCTTTCTCCTGATGGACGGGCACTACAAACGGTCGTTTCTTGCGATTGATCTCCCATTCCACCTGGATCACAACATCAAAAAAATTTCCTCTACAGCCCGCTCAAGTTAGGAACGAAATAGGTTAGGCTAGGTTAGGTTAAAGTAATGGGATTAGGTTAGGTTAGGTTTAGGTTAGTTATGTTAGGTTAGGTTTAGGTTATGTTAGGTTCGTTAGGTTAGGTTAGGTTAGGTTACGTTAGGTTAGGTTAGGTTAGGTTAGGTTAGGTTAAGTTAGGTTAGGTTAGGTTAGGTTAGGTTAGGTTAGGTTAGGCTAGGTTATGTTAGGTTAGGTTTCAGGGTTAATGCTTGGTTTAGGTTGGTTAGGTTGGTTAGGTTTAGGTTAGGTTATGTCATGTTATGTTATGTTATGTTATGTTATGTTATGTTATGTTAGGTTAGGTTAGGTTAAGTTAAGCTTTGCTGGACTCGTTAGAGAAACTCTAAATAACCAGATATTTTTTACAAATGTCTACCCATTTTCCTGTCGACCATTTGGGTATAGGTTCGGTTGATATTTAGACCTCCATCTCGATACCATTTGTAAGCTAAATATAGGTCATTCTGGGTGAGTTCCATTATGATCTCTGTGTACTTATCACAAATAATGATTAATTAAAAGGCCATCAGTAAATCTTTTCATCTCGAATCCCGATTCACTAAGTTTAATAAGGAGCTCATCAACCACCGTGGTCCATAATATTGGTGGCAACATCTCCCCTTGTGGGCATTCCTTCATGACCCCAAAAATGATCTTCTTTCCTCCTGTATAGCAGTAGCTCGTCTCGTCCTTAACTCTGTACTAATTCAAGTAATTAGTAAGGGTTTAATACCTTTGACTGTTGCAGTCCTCTCATTGCACATTTGAGGTGTTATGAAAGGCTCCATTTATGTCCAGAAAGGCATACGCTGTCACCTCTTAATGTTGTCCTTCAGTATGGATATTGCTAAAGTACGTAGGACGCCGACTATTGACTTGCCTGATTGATAGACCAATTGGTTCGGGTGAATTCTCATTACTTTTTTTTCATCTAATGCTTCCATCATTATATGATAATAATGATAATAAAAGGCTTAAGTAAGGATGAGTTTAGGTTTATAATTGGATACGACTTGAGGTGGGTCATAGGCCGTCTCCCTGTTTTTGTGATAAAAATTACTTATGCATTTCTCCACAGTTAGGGAATATATTCAAGGATGTAACTTGTCCTAAATATCTAGCTTTCTCACTAGCAACGGAAGAATATCCAGTCCATGCTGAAGGTATATAAGGCTGCAGGACCTAATTACCAATTCTTCCATATCCAGGAGAAAATTTTACCAGATATTTTAGCACATTTGTAAGGATTTTCAGCCACAGTTCTCCCAAGTTCTCTTTACCTTCAAAACCTTCACTAACCGGGAAGTGTACTTTGATGAGCTCCATTAGTGTTCCTTCTGTCTTTTGGTATTAGTGCTATAACTCCGGCCATAACTTTGACAGAAAGCCGGATACCCCTTCCCAAAACCTTTTGCTCCGGCCGAAATCCGGAGCAGCATTCTGGTCTATTATCCCATCTTTCAAATTACCTGTTACCAAAGTTTATATAATAGCATATCTTTCCGCTGTAAATGCATTTAAAAATTCTTGCTCTCTTAGTTTACAAGTATAGCAACTAAGTATGTTAGTTAAATTTAGTAACCTTAAGAAACATAATATTTTCCGGATCTTGCAAGAAAATTCTTATGCTCCTCTCCATCTGGAATCTTCAGTTAGAGCATGTTTAACCAAGCTGGCAACCTACAAGTCAAAAAGAAATAGACTTTCACCTGAAAAAAATTAAATGCAACTTTTTTTGTACCACATTTTGTGAATCAAACTTTTGATAATTTAATAAATTTAATCTTATTGATATATTCATTCTCCAATATTTTAAAAATGGAACAAATTACTGGAATTAAAAATGAGTTGTGATTAAGAATGTTTTGTCTAATTAACTAAAAAAATTGTCTAATTTGAAAATTTCCTCTATTTTTTTTACTATTCATTTGATTTTAATGAAATTTTTGTTATAGATATAATTGGAACAACATAAATAGTTTCAGCAAATGTATTATTTTTATGCTTCCTCTATACGGTAGCCTATTCAAAAATAAGAAAATATTTTCAATAATTTTTTTTATCATTTTATGATCCTTCTGTAATTATTATTCAAATTTAAATTTGCTATTTTTATATTTATTAGAGCTTATTTTAAATGGAATTATCAGAGTAAATAGAATTTAACGAGTTACAACCTTTTATTTAGATTTTTTTTTTCTACATACTCGATTATTTGACCTCAGATCGTCATGTCCAATGTGAATAGTCAGCACAATAATTTCCCAGAGTTCAAATTTCGGGAATAAAGAAAAAATTAAGCTAAAATAAGAAAAATATGTATTCATCTAATTCATTGTTTCTCAACGGGGGGTCGCAACCCCCAAGGGGGGCACGAGAGAATATACGAGGGGTCTCGGTGGGTCACAAAAAATAAAATATTTAATGTACGAAAAAAAAACAGCTTTTATTAATGAATTATATAATCATATGTTACACAGTTGTTATTTATAAAACGTTAATACTTAATAAAATTAATATATATAATATACATATATATATATTATATATAAAAATATATATATATAAAAATAAATATATAAATATATATATATATATATATATATATATATATATATATATATAATTTTTTAAATATATAGATTATATAATATATATATATATATATATATATGGGCTAAGATTAAGTCGCGAGGCTACTAACTTTATGCGTTTTGTCTTTGGGGGGTCGCGAGGCTTTAAAGGTTGAGAAACGCTGACTAATTCAATCTAATCTGGAAAATTTCATAAAAATTGAATTAGAAGAACAAAGAAAAAAAAAAATAGAGTGAATTTTGAATTTTGACAGTTTTCCCTCCACTTCCAGATAATGTGAAAGAAAATCTACATTGAAATATTTTTTTATTTTTGGATGTGGTTTGGAGGAGCTGAATCATAGATCTAAAACTATTAATTTAGTAAATAATCTAAATGCTTCTAACTTTTTTCAAGGATTATAGCCACTCAAAATAGGCCAATTCGTATTGGGATTTACCTTCAGTTGTCAAAACGGTTAGGGTATTCAGGAAAAAGTTTTCTGAATTAAGTTTGAACTCGACCAATTATGTCTATTTTTTAAAAATTTATAAAAACTGGATAAATTGTAATAATAATTAGATATAATTTTCAATTTTAATGATTTTTTTAGCTTAGCATTGAACTCCTCATAATCACATTTTTATATATATTTTCATAAATATTTTTGCCCAGCATACTATTTTGCTACAATTATACATAGTAAATTACATCATGCTTGAAGAAAAAATCTTTTACCGAATTATTATACTAATAAAAAATACTTAAAGTTACTTACATAAAATTGCTTACACAAGTTTATAAAGAATATAAAGATGCACTTAACTCAAAGAAATATGAATCTTTGCATATTACAAATGAACATTATTTGTTTCAAAAATAAACTTTCAGTAAAAAATTTCAAAGAAAAATCTCAAGAATACATCCACTACATATATTATAATGCAACTATTTCTTACAATTATATAGGAAATAAAAGCTAGGTGGAATTTAGGTAGGTAGGTATTTATGAAAGTAAATGAATTAATTTGTATGAAACTAGGTTTTCAGAATTTTAAGGAAAAAGAGTCGTCGGAACCGGAGCCGGAGCGAGCCGGAGCCAGACCTGTGTTATATCACTAGTTGGTATAACTATGGGTTAAGTTCTTAGGATGAGGCTTTGAACAATTGATTGGTTTTTTAGAAGAACACTCAATTGCGAACCTGAGCTTGAGGTTGTCTCTCAATAATGTCCTTACACAGATTCCTCAATTCACTCAAGTCCCCCTTTTGAATATTCTTGAGTTTTCTTGAGGGATGTTTTATACCCTTTCTAGTTTATATTGCATTTTGCTTTTTCAAGAAAAATCTCCTGGCATTGGATCTTAGATCGGTCACTCCTAGTATCCCACCAGGGGAGACTCTGAGTTTAGTATGAACGTCTTGACTAGCGTTCTCATACGAATTAGTATTGAGCGTTTTGTCAGCTGGAAAGATTATAATCTTGTTCTGGCATTGTCTAATAGACCTCTAACTTTCTGATGCCCAGATTGAGGAGCTCATTTACAAGGCTCCGATTTTTCGTCTGGGCACTCTATTCTTTATTCGGAGAGTTTTTCCCTGCGATGATCTTCAAACGTTGATGTGTCTGTGAACCGAATGGAGAGACCTCATCAGACACATGTCAGTTCGAAAATAGAGGTAATTTATCAGAATTTAAAAAATAGAACCTCTTGTTTATTTCATGCAATGAAACCCTGTTTGTTTCCTTTATTTATAACATCAATACCGTTTTAAAATTCCCGTTTATAAGAATTCTTGACTCACCATCAATACTGTTCTGAGTCAAGAATTGTAATAAACATTCACTTCTATTATTGATGTCACTGCTGCCCCACAGGGTATGGGCACTTGAACACAGATCACTCTCG